>WWET01001154.1:2900-13539 GCA_011038615.1 Limnodynastes dumerilii
AAGTACAAGCCTGTACATCACCATTCCAAGTAGTAGCTGGCGTTCCAGGGTTTACAATGTGCAAGTGCAAGGTGCAGGCAGGGAACAATGTTAAGACAGGTTACACCATCGCTGAACACCTACGCGTTTCGTCGCTATGGACTTCGTCAGGGAGAAGCGGGCTGGAGGTAAGTCAGGTCATTTTATAGAGCATTGTAAAAAGCCTGACCAATCACTGGACAGTAAAATGTAAACAGAAACTGCGGCCGAACAAACCTCCGTGAATTTAGGGGTTAAAAATAGAAAAGGAGGGTTATATAGTTATAAAACCAAAGGGTTAAACTAATCTACATGAGTTTTATTAGAAAAAATACAAAAGGAGAACTTCATTTTGATCATTAACTTCCTAGGATGTAATTAATTCAGCCATCGCGGCTGTGTAATTAGTATAATTGTTTTTTCGGACTAAGGGCGGCTGTATGATTTAACAGACACCCAAATCTAGGTCTCTATCTCGGTATCTCGGCATCCTACTTATGTTCCATGACTGCACCTCTTACAAAGAGTATAATCATAACGACAAGCACGGGTTCAAGAGAACAAAAGACCCTTATAACTTCATTCCAAATACTGCTACTAGGTATACGCTGATAGTTCTACACTACACATTCATTTAGACGTACATTGATTAAAACAATTAAATTGAGAAATATGTTACAAGGTATGCAAATGACAAACATTACAATGATATTAAACAGTCGTACGTGTATATTTACGCTGCCAGAAATATCTACAGGATTATAAACCCGAAAAGTAAGTTTGTTCAGATCGTAGATGTCCTTAGTTAATTGCCCCGTTTATTTCAATTAAATGAGAAGATTTTTTTCCTCTCATCCATACCAAATCTAACTGGAAATTGCATATCCGGTAAAACTATACATAATTACACCATACTCAGATTTTCTGAAATAAAAACAGACTTTTCAGGTGTAACTCTAAAGTGCAAGGGGACAAACCATGTTCTATAAATTCGTTAGAATCAAAATTAAAATAATTACTAATAAAGTAATAATCATAAGAAAATATATATTAAAATTAGAATTATTGGAATTAGAGAGGGAGGCATTATTAGTTTAGTCGGCTCCCCCACTCCCAAAACCTCAATGTACAACCTCTAAACATTCAATTTCTAAAACTAAAAATAAGATGAATACGAACCGAAAGAACATATTAATGAAACATAACCATAAATAAAAATTGCATAAATATAATAACACATGGAAACAAGGTGCAATAAATACTATTAATAAAACTGACATTTTAAATAGGGAACCCTCTTATGTTGAACGTATTAAAAACATTGGTTATAAAGACATTGATTATGCTCTTTGTAAGAGGTGCAGTCATGGAACACAATTAGGATGCCGAGATACCGAGATAGAGACCTAGATTTGGGTGTTGAAGTTCTATTGGTCTATTGCTATCTTGAACCCGTGCTTGCCGTTATGATTATGCCTCTTTGTAAAGAGGTGCAGCCATGGAACACAAGTAGGATGCCGAGACACCTAGATAGAGACCTAGACTTGTGTGCAAGTTAAATCACACAGCCGCCCGTAGTCCAAGACAATTGTACTAATTACACAGCCGCGATGGCTGAATTAATTACATCCGAGGTAGTTAATGCCCAAAACTAAGATTTCCGTTTTTATCTTTTCCAATATAATCCTTGTTTTCCTTAGATTAGTTTAACTCTTTTGGTTCTATAACAATTAACCCCTTTTTAACCCTTAATTTCACGGGGTTGTGCCCGGCCGCATTTTCTGTTTACATTTTACTGTCCAATGATTGGCCAGGCTTTTTACTAAACTCTATAAAAAGACCTGACTTACCTCCAGCCAGCTTCTCCCTGACGAAGTCCATAGCGACGAAACGCGTAGGAGTTCAGCGACGGTGTATCCTGTCCTAACATTGTTCCTTGCCTGCACCTTGCACTTGCACCTTGTAAACCCTGGGACGCCAGCTACTACTTGGAATGGTGATGTACAGGCTTGTACTTTGATCAAATGCGTATTTATGTTTTACCTTTGGTACGAGTTTTAACTAGACTTTTAAAACAGTCCATTAATAAATCCTCTTTTAATTGCACTACGAGGCGCTCCCTTGTTCTTTTATTTTGTTTGTAGTTCTGGACGACAGCAGAAGCCGACCTTAAAGAAGGGAAGCAGCGGACCTATAAGGACTCTAGTGCCTGAATATTGGATTTTAAAAGAACTGTATCAAGTACACCTTTTAATTGATGTCTTACTAAAATAAAAACCTATTGGTTTACGGCAGCGCCCCCTATTTGTGTGTGTATATATATATATATATGTGTGTATATATATATATATCTATACATACATACACTGTGGAAGGGACCATAGATATTGTTCTTTTATATGTTATATAACAATAGAAATACATTCTAATCTTGTGAGCTGTGAGGTAGTCCAATTTGACCAGGAATGACTGGAAATAAATGTTATTCATATTAATAATGCTTTAGGAGCAAACATACATAAAAAATGACTTGACTTAAGCATTTTTTAGCAATTTAAAATAATTACAGATCTAAAACCAAAATCAAAACATTTTAACAAAACAAAAACTAAAACATGACGAAAATTTTCAACCAAAATCAAAACCAAAACATGGGGTCGGCACTCATCTCTAAATTCCAAATCATTCCTAGTCAAATTGGACAGCTCACAAAGTTAAGGTTGCTTGGTACATGCTACCATATATTGTCTAGTATCCCACTCTCAACTTTGTATTCTCATGTATTTCTATTGTTATATAACATATGAAAGGACAATATCTATGGTCCCTTTCACAGTAAATATATGTAAATTCTATAGTTTGTAAAATGTTTTACAAAAACAATTGTATAAAAAAGAGGAAAAAGTGTGAACAGGACTTGCTACAGGGTGAGGAATATAGAAGCTGCTATTAACCAGTATATTCTTAGTACTTTTTAGCACACTAAGGACCAGATTTACTAAGCTGCAGGTTTGAAAAAATGGAAATGTTGCCCATAGCAACCAATCAGATATAAGCTGACATTCTCTAGTATGTAAAAAGAAAGTGAAAGCTAGAATCTGATTGTTTGCGCTAGGAAACATCTCCACTTTTCCAAACCTGCAGAATAGTAAATCTGGTCCTAAGGGTTAATGGCTGTTAGCACTAAGTGGCAGAATAATGTATGCTTAGATAAATTATGAGTACAACTTCATCAACATTGTTGGTCCAGTGTGCAGAGGTACTATAATTGCCTATGTGCATGACTATGGGAAACTCTGTGTGTGACACTGATGGATACATGGATCCTTCACACTGTCACTGCAAGTAAAACATTTGGGGATACTGTAAATATAATTTTCTTTCCTAATAGCGTAACATGCATATAATAACAATACGCAAATAAATTCGCACGCAATGCGAATTAATAGTAACGTGTGCTTAGATTCCTCTTCTATGTCTAGCCAACAAAGCCACATCCCCTTTCACGGCACCTATGAAGCAATGCCCCCTTTAAGTTTTTTTTTCTTTCTTTCTTTTTGATTAAATAATCACTTTGAGGGTGTTTCTGGGCTACTAGCACCCACCCATTGGTGGGCCACTGGGCCCCTGACAATCTAGCTGTGATCTTTCTTACCTTGTGTGTAGCTCCAGCAATGGCAAGTTAGGACTGTTTCTTCAACGGGGATACAGGGGAGCTGCTAATTGGATTGGATTAAAGGTGAGTGTAGGGGGATGGTTTCCCCAAAGCAATTGCACCCCTAGCACTCGCTATAGTTAGCAGTGCACCCCTAGCACTGCTATCACTCATCCCAGACATTCTGTTCAGTTTTTCAACTCAGCTCAATAAAGTTGCAGTTGTTTAACAAAAAAAAGATCACAGTCATGTAATACTTCTTGTCAGAGACAGGAAGCAGGAAGTACATGCCTCGATTACAGATCCAAAATTGGTGGGAGTAGCCAAGGCATGGCTCGGTTCGACTCGGAATCCCAAAGGTCCAATGTGTTGGATTTCACGGAATCTCTCATCTCTAATAAAAACCCTTATATTTAACACAACTCATTTAAATATTGATTTTTTTTTTGTTGGCTATCAATCTCATATGATGGTATATATAATTGTTGGAATTATGCTAAACTATAATTATAGTGTTTTGGAAATTTTTCTTATTTTAACTCACTTTGTTAGTGTGTTTTTTATTAGCAATAATGCATTATTTTAAAATTAGTTTCAAGGGGCAGAGGTGTGCACTTGCAAATAAAATCCTTTTTTCTTTTAAGTATTTTTCAAAGAAAGAAAAACTAGGTAACTTTAAAGGTTAAAAACTTTATAAATCAAATAACCTTATTTAAATAAAAGTATGGGTATTTTCTGTGCTCTTTATGCCCTCTATGTTCCTGGCCATGCCCATAACACTGGCGACACCCACGCATCACTGGTTATGCCCATTTCAATGGGCCCTTGATAACTGTTAGCCCCAGGCCCACATGGCCCTCTAGTTCTGAGCCTAAGTCACATCATGTGATTACATCATGTGAGGTCATAATGCCTACTCTGTAACCAACCAATGCTACTCAATGTATAGTATTTACATTAAATAGCTTGTTCAGTTATGTCAACGCTATTTACAGCTTATAATATGAAATCACTTTTTATTTTTTCTACGAAAACATACATTATCTTACTAAATTTGTCGTCCCCCATGAAAAGCAAATCAATCAGATGCTTGTTTTTTTTTTCTTAAGTGTCCTAAAATAAGGAAAAAGCATCTATAGTACCAGTGTAGTGAGTGTGACACATTGATTGCCATATATCATATGCATTGACTGCCTCACAGTGTGCCCATAACCAGAGAGCATTTTCCTATGTACTTTACAAAGAAAGTCATGATAAATATTCTGAGTCCTTTATCATTTAAGACCTAAATGAGACTGGATGGAGCAATTATGGTTACATAGAGTCAACTTATTTTCAGAGAATAAAAGTCTTTTATAAAAGAGATTGCTTTCTACAGTCATCGCTGATTTTATTCTAAATCAGGAACAGTATAGTAATTGTAGACATAAAATGAAGTTTATGTAACCAAATAAGACAGAAACATAGAAAGTGATGGCAAATAAGAGCAACTCTAACCATCCGGTCTGCCCATTTTTTTTTCATCAAAATGATATGGACCCTAGAGCTTATATGATACTCAATTTAGTTTAGAATTTACTAAAATCTTTTATTTAAGACAGCAAGAATGTTTTAAGTGTTAGCCTGTACCACCTCACATAAGAGGTTAATCCACTATGGGCGTGGGTCGTTGCTGAGAACAATCCTTTTTCAAAAGGGCCATTTTTGAGACATTTCCAAAAATGGATCGTCTAAGAAACTTCCTGCCCTGCCTCAGACAGGTAAATGACGCTCTCTATTTCCCCTGCCCCAACCCTTATGCTAATTCTTACCCTAACCCTCCCCTTCCATTACCCTAACTCTAACCCACACTTCCCTGCAGCCTAACCCTAAGTCTTTCTTTCTCGTAGCCTAACTCTAAGGGGTATATTTACAAAACGCAATTTTGAAAAAATCGCCTAAAATTGCGCGAGTTTGCTGTGAATATCAAATCACCGTATTTACTAAAGGTAAACTCACGTGAGTTCAGGCTCGGCGACAGGGGGGGGACAAGGTGGACGGCGCCAGCGCGGCGCTGCTACTATTATATCAGCCCAGCCTGCCGGCCTGATCCCTGTATATCCATCCCAGGCACAGCCGCACCGCACACAGCTGATCAATGTTTGCTGCCTGTCAAATGAAACGACAGACAGCATAATTAGTGCCTTGCCCGCCCCTTCCCAGTACTGTGGTATCCAATGAAATCTTCCCCTCCCCTGCTTCATCCCCACCCCTTCGTCCCATGATGATCCGTCTCTGTCACTCACCACCACACAGACTGCCGTTCCCAGTAGTGCAGTGTGCGCAGGCGTTACGTTGTGACGTCAGACACGCTGCTGCAAAGTGTTCCACACCGTCTCTGGCTTTTCACCCCTTTTTCACACGCTCCTCTTCTGTCTTTAAGACAGAAGAGGAGTGTGTGCCAATAAGGCCAGGTGCAAAGTCAAAGACATAAAAGAGGAGGCGGAGCTTGTAGAGGAGAGACTGAGAGACAGTGTGCAGAGGAGAGATCTGTGGCAGTGAATCACCCACCAGCAACCTATCGGCAACCCCTGCAGTAGAAAAAGGCAGTTGTAAAATACTTGAAAAGGTAAGTGTTTATAAATTATAATTGTTATATATTATTAATAAATGTTAATTAGTAATATATGATTTAATTACATTTTAATTTATAGGTATTATTGGCATTGATGTCACATACCACTACTTCTGCTACTCTGTGACTGACAGTGAGGTAAGCTTATTGAGTTTTTTTTGGGAGTGGGGTTTGTTAACATTTTTATTTTATTAATTAAGTTTGTACGATGATGGGGTGGTACTGTTATAATATAATTATTTTTTTATATATTTTTTAATAAGGGCCAGATCCTGACTTGTGAACGTCAGGCCACTTACGCACGCAAAGTGCATAAGTGTCCTGATTTGACTGCAGGGCGCATGTTATCGTAACACTAGCGTAGCATGTTTTGTACGGAACTTAATTCCGTACGAGCCCATTTACAAATGACTGGGCTGTGCTTCACCTCCGCCTTCTAAAGTGGGTGGGGGGGCTCCCACACTTGTGCAGATCAGTGGTCATAGTGACCGCTGATCCGCACTATTGACTTAAGGCAGATTTATGGCAGCATTAGCTTCCATAAAGCCCGCACGAGAGAGGGGAGTGACTGGGAGTTCACTCCACTCCTTCTGCCGGATGCAAATACCCCTGCGTGTACAGAAAGCGTGCAGGGGTCTGGATCCAGACCTAAATTTGTCACCCCCTTTGCATGTGGGGAGGAGAACTGCCCACTTGCACCCCCAGATTCTGATGCCCCTGCTGACAACTGTAAATGCATTTGCATGTATAGGGTAATTATAATATATATTATTAATAAGGTATACATTTTATTACATTGCAGGCATTGCAGCGTGGTCAACACCTTTTCCAGCTTCTCTCTGTAAGCAAATACCCCTGCATGTACGGAAAGCGTGCAGGGGTCTGGATCCGGACCTAAATTTGTCACCCCCTTTGCATGTGGGGGAGGAGAACTGCCCACTTGCACCCCCATATTCTGATGCCCCTGCTGACAACTGTAAATGTGTTTGCATGTGTAGGGTAATAATATATATTGTTAATAAGGTATACATTTTTATTACATTGCAGTGTGGTCAACACCTTTTCCAGCTTCTCTCTGTAAAACCGTAGTGAAGTGATAGTGAGGTAAGCCAAAGGGGGTGCTCCATAGGGTAATAAAAGATTAATGCATAAAAAAGTAAATTTTAACATTAATACATTAAGAGCCTTCGTATCCAGGACCATTTCTAGCGATGGGCGAGTTGTGCTACTGGGCATGTCCCTAAATGACTTAAAGGGGGCCGCCCAGGAGGGCAGCCCACCTTTAGGTCACACTGCCCTCCCCTATGTGACCGCGGCTCACATAGACACTGACCACATCACATAAAAGATGCAGCCAGCATCATTCAACTTCTCCTATGGGAGCCCTGTTGAACATTCTGAGGCAACATTATTCATTCCATAGAAGCCCTGTATAATCCTGGACAGTTAAGCTGAATGACACTGCGCCGCAGAGGAGGAGCAAGAAGGTAAAGGTAAGTTTAGAGGAGGAGGCTGGGCGCATAAAAGGGAGCATCTGAGGAAGCTGGGCACATAAAAGGAGGCACAAGAGGAGGCTGGGTACATAAAAGGGGGCATCAGAGGAGACTGGGCACATAAAAGGGGGCACAAGAGGTGGCTGGGCACATAAAAGAGGGCACAGGAGGTGGCTGGGCACATAAAAGAGAGCACTAGAGGAGGCTGGGCATATAAAAAGGGGTACAAGAGCTGGTTAGGCACATAAAAGGGGGCACAAGAGGAGACTACAAACACAAAATTGACGTACGCTAACCAGGCACCTAGGACTATGGGTAAGTGGTAACATTTACAAATAAAAAATTATAAGTATCCAGTGTCAACTGCCAGTGACTGGAATTTATACCCACACAGTGGTAGCAATCTACCTACCGTTTGGGCCACCCTCCACGTCTCTGAGTGGTTCCCTGCGGGCTGTGTGGCTTCTCAATTAGTGAATTTTTAGCTACTACATGCACAGCACTTTCTGTCAGTTAGTGTCCTATACTAACTGTGTATGAATGCAGTGTGTGGTGTATTAAAATAATAAAAGTTTTTGTCACTCACCGTTTGCTGTCATCTTTCTTGGGAAGCCTTGCTTGCAGAGTAGAATTTTCTTCAGTTGATAGGAGCCTGTCGTCCGGTTTCTTGCGGTGGAATCCCTGTTGTTCTGGTCCGGTCCTCTGGCTCTTCAGTGCTTAACACGGCGGGGACATGCTCCTTCTTCTTCTTCTGGGCTGCTCCTAATGACCATTAGGAGGGAACAGGGAGCAGCCTTTTATTTAAAGGATGATGTCAGTTACACATCCCCTCCCTGCAGCCTAACCCTAAGTCTCCCCTTCTCCCATCCATCCCCTCCCCACAGCCTAACAATAAAACTACCCTACAAATCTACATCCCCATGTCAGCTGTTTGCTAAAATACAAACAGCTGACATTTAATCATCTTCTGTGTGTAAAGTGAAAATGGCTGTTCACAGCAGCGAATGATACCATCAACTATCAACTATCCTTTAGTGGAGTAACTTTACCACACATTTATTATAAACCTTCCACCCTCCAGTACTACAAACATCAGCATGCCCGATATTGGGCCTATATTATTTTTTTATTTTATATATAGCAGCGGGGGGAAGGGGGGTTTCATTTTTTATATTTAATTTTATTTTTAAAAAACAACAGCCAAAACTTTGTATTGGCTGCACCATGGTAACCTGCTCCCGGAGCCATTATGGTTCCGGCTGCGGGTTTAATAATGAATGCCTGTTTTTGTTACAGGTAGTTCAGAGGTGCATATTTCTAAAGACACACACACCTCTGCATAGCACGTTTTTGTGGATCTCCCTTATGGACCCGATTAAACTATGAATCCGGTCCATCAGCTCCAGAGCTGAACAAAGGATTCCAGGTGAGGACGTAACAATCAAACAAAAATAGCATTTTCTGCCTTATTTCTCCCTTCCATAGAGATGTTCTATTATTGATTAAAGGCTGCATTATTGATTAAAGAGAAATGTGTAGATGCTGAAACATAAGAGATACTGAAGGCTGGGATAGGCTGGATGTATACACTCTAAGTACCAAAAATATAACTACACAAGTTATGTAGTGTATATAATGTGCATTGAACACTCAAATTTCTTGTAGTATTGGTCACAGAGTGGGCATTATGACCTCACATGATGTAGTCACGTGATGTAACTTAGGCTCTGAACACTCACCTCTTGCTGCCATTTGGTCTTATGAAAGGAGAGAGTAAGCAGCACAATTTGTTTGGATCTTACAAACTATAATCAGAGGCTGTTTCCTCTTTGGTTTGGATTATCATACATGACTGGAGAATCCTCATTTCCAGAGCTGTCATATTCTGCAATCAAAAGTGTAACTATAGGGAGTGCAATGGGTTCAGTTGTTGCGGGGCCTGGTGGGTTAGAGGGCCCGCCAGCCCAGCAATCACCCACCACATCCCCTTTACTCATATTTTTTACTCAGCATGATTAGGCAGCTGTGGAGTCTATTCCCAGCACTGCAATAGAGGGTCACAGTTGATGGACAAATCATCTACAGCAGGGGTTCTCAACCTTTTTTTGTTGAGTAGCACATACCCACTAAGGAACCAGGTGAAGTACCACTTTGCAAAAATTATTCATTTACTGAGTTCAAAATAATTAACTTTAAAAAAAATATAACAATTAGCGTAATATTTATATGTAAGGCTCAGTTCAGGTTAAATTTAGGCTCAAGATTTAATTTTCCTTTCAGGTTAAATTTAGGCTCAAGATTTAATTTTCCTTGTATTATTTATTATACCTCCCCCATTCAGATACATCCTACTCCCCAAATAACATATTACACTTCTCCTGGAAATATTATACCTTTCCCCATATGATGTATTACACTCCTGTTACATTCCCCCCTACTCTTATCTCCCTCTTCACATATTACACCCCACCTACTCTTATCTCCCTCTTCACATATTACACCCCACCTACTGTTATCTCCCTCTTTACATATTGTACCTCACCTACTCTTATCTTCCTCCCCACATATTACACCCCCCTACTCTTATCTCCCTCTTCACATATTACACACCACCTACTCTCATCTCCCTCTTCACATATTACACACCACCTACTCTTATCACCCTCTTCACATATTACACCCTACCTACTCTTATCTCCATCATTACGTATTACACCCCACCTACTCTTATCTCCCTCTTTACATATTACAACCCACCTACTCTTATCTCCCTCTTTACATATTACACCCCACCTACTCTTATCTCCCTCTTTACATATTACACCCCACCTACTCTTATCTCCCTCTTTACATACGACC
>WWET01001154.1:44525-60241 GCA_011038615.1 Limnodynastes dumerilii
ATATATATATAAAACTCACTACTCTGAACTATTCCCAAGAGGTGAAAAGTATAAAAGTGCTAAGAGACGAGAATGCTTGCCCAAATTACTCAATGCTTAACAAAATTCTGACCCATCCAGGCTTAAGATCAATCTTACCTACAATAGAAGATCTGTTGGCGGCATAATGTATATTGATTCAGACTTCTGTACTTGCATGAATTTGCATGCACTTCAGCCTGAAAACTTTAAATTAACCCCAAGCTGTACAAAGTACATCTATGAAACCGTCATTGGTAAAATTCCGAACAGGGCCGGTGCTAGGGTGTTCAGCGCCCCCCTGGGAACTTTAATTTTGCGCCCTTCTGTTTAACAATTTGACAGCAGTGACAATCTTAGATTATAATAAGTGTCATCATACAAAGCAATTGTAACCACAATAAACAATGCAAATCATAGTCACCACTATACAATAGTGTCCTAGTCTCCGCTATACATAGATTTATATCCCCCATCCTGTCTCCCCAGCACCCAGAATCCTCATCATGCGTATCCTGCACCCAGCATCCCCCATCATGTGTATTCAGAACCCAGTATTCCCATCATGTGTATCCAGTACCCAGTATCCCCATCATGTCTCTCCAACACCCAGTAACCTCATCATGTGTATACAGCACCCAGCATCCCCCATCATGTGTATCCAGGACCCAGTATCCCCATCATGTGTATTCAGCACCTAATATCCCCCATCATGTCTCTCCAGCACCCGGTATCTCCAGCTCCCAGTATCCCCATTACGTCTCTCCAGCTCCCAGTATCCCCATTACGTCTCTCCACCTCCCAGTATCCCCATCACGTGTATCCAGCGCCTAGCATCCCCATGTGTCTCCACCTCCCAGTATCCCTATAATGTCTGTCCAGCATCCCCATAATGTCTCTCCACCACACAGTATCCCCATCATGTCTCTCCACCTCCCAGTATCTCCATCATGTCTGTTAAGCACCCCCATCATGTCTCTCTAGCACACAGCATTCCTAATTTATGTCCTGTCCAATGACTTACCTTTGAAGTCTTCTTTCTTCCGGCTGCTGCCTCTCTTCCGCAACGGGCTTTGTGACACTGATGTGACTTCAGGTCACTCCAGCGTCATCAGTGAGGGGAAGGCGCTGCTGCACTCTGCATCTGCCTGTCACACAGGCGGAGCATAAGTGAATGGATGCCGCTGTTATACTCTGTAAGGCGCTCTTATCAAAGTGATGAGAGCACCTTATGTTGCATTACAGCGGCGTCCATGTCAGTTCTGCAGTGCAGGGAGCAGGGGGATGAGCGCCTATCCAGCATGGCGCCTGGATGCACTGCCCGCCGGCCCTGATTCCGAATGCCTGGATAGTGTGATGCAGTGCTTGCCGATCGCTCCAAATCTTATACTCAGGGATTCTGTTGTATCAGAATCACAAGTCTGTAATTTGCTACACGATGTTGTTTTTTTTGTCGAGACAAGTCAATCCTTTAATTATAAACTTTTACTTACACTTACAAGTTAATTGTGAATAGACCTATTTGTTAATCCATATCCTTAATAAACACCAGATAAAAACTCATACAAGTGGCCATATGCTTAGAGTTTGTGGTTTAACCTCTCTATTATTATTATGATTATTATAATTGGACTGAATCCAGATCCCCGCACGTATGGAAAGCCGTCTGTCTGTCTGCACGAGAGAGGGGAGAGAACTCCACCTACCGCTCCCCTCTCTCATGCCTATTAAGTGTGACTAAAGTCACACTTGCGGATCCATGATCCATCCGACCGCTGATCCGTGCGTGAGTGGGTGTTAACACCCACACTGTAAATTTTATATGCATCCCCCCACCCACCTGAGGGGTAGGGGAAGCATGTAAGTACAGTGGAGAGAAAGCACAGCTCCTTACAGCATGAAATATATTGTATGGAACTAAGTTTCGTACAATAGAAGGTGCATGCGGAACACGCACATAACACCACTTCACCACCTCAAAACAGGCCACTTACAAACTTTGGGGCTGATCCAGAGCCCCCCCTGCCGTAGTCAATACGGCAGGCGTAGGTGTAAGATCGACTGAAAAGCCGATCTACGCATGCGCCGGGCAGATGTTGCCCGGAGTAACTATGGCAACGCCCGATCCACGATCCATAGCACCAGTGTAGTAACGCTGGAGGGGGTGTCCCCCAGCGTTAATACGCTGAGGTTAGTGCAAGGAGGTGGGGAAGGGTAATGAGGCTGGGAGGGCAGCATTATCGTACTAACGTCGCCGTTCCAGCTTATTCACACTCCCTTACGCCAGCTGAAGTTAGGGTAGCCTTCAGCCGGCGTAAGGGAGTGTAAATATGATGGGGCAGGGGGAGTGTCAGGGGGAGTACCACGATGTAACGCTGAGCATTAGTACGCTCAGCGCTACATCGTAGCGCTGGATCAGCCCCTTTGCGTGCACAAGTGGCCTAACGGACCGACCTGTGGATTCAGTCCATTATTATTATAATTTTTTTTTTTATTGTGTAATAATTTCTTTTAATTTAGTTCATTTTAGTTATGAATATTATATTTAAAGAAACTAACTAATTCTATTATTAATGTCTTGCTTCCTACATATTTATGCAAACCGTAATAAATTATTTATAATTACTTTTGAAAAATGTCTTAAATAAGATACATCATTGATTAAACCATCAGCAATAAATGAGCATTAAATCCCACAAAAGACAAATTTAAAACGCAATTTATTTCATTTCTGTCTTTCTAGATTAACATTTTCCAGAGTGGAGTGTATCATATGTGGCTTAAAAATCCATATACTTTAAAACAAGATCTCCTAAATGTATTACTGTTGACTGCAAATATCTGCAACCTACATTATGCGCTTGAGTAAATAAATGTGCATATGACAGGTGTGGAGAAGCTTGTGTTTTGCCTTCAGTTATTGATGTTATTATTCCTGAGCTACGTACGCTAGCGTATTTATGCTTGCTGATGATGTAAAATCGTCAATTTGTATGTACTGCGCATACGCGCGGCAGATGTTACGCTATGTAACTCTGATCGTACGTAACTTCAGCATAAATACGAACGAGAGGGCGTGTCTTCCTTAAGACACCCGGAATTACACTATGTAGGCGGAGGGAGGTATTTAAATCATACAGTATGGGCCGGGTTAGCCCGCTACGTACGACAATGCCTTACGTACGTCAGTACGTCATCAACATTAGGGGGCTCTAGTGAGCGCTCTAGTGTTGGTGATGTCATTTTTCCTATAAAAGAGGGCCCCCTAGTGACAGACCGGTTATTAGTAGCGGGGACACCGAGAAGGAAGAAGGGGTGCATCGTGGAAAGGGTCAGAAGAGGCTGAAGACCAGATGCCAGCACCTGAGGAACATCTTCAAGCAAGGTGACAAGCCTCTCCAAGCAACACTGAAAGAAGATCTTCAGAAGAATCTTAAAATACTAGCAAGTCATCCCAAGACAGATGACTGCTGAACAGTGAGTCGTGACATTTATTTATTATTTTTTTACACATTTTTACAGTCACATACACTTTAGGGTACATTTTGTCATGGTGGCCACCAGTATATTCTAGCGACACAATAAGGGAGATTTCGTACACATTTTATTCAGGGTTTAACATGTAGTGTTATGTCAGGTAATATTGCTAAGTTTATTTGGGTACATTTTTTTATTTTTTAGGGACACATAACACATTTGATTACACACTTCTATCACTTATCAGGCTGTTGCTTACACTACTATAAGAATTAGCATGGCCACGAACACATGGCTATGCTTTCCTTATAGTAGTATATGCGTCGGCAGGATAAGTGATAGCAAAATGTATCCTGATTTTGAAATGGAGAATTGTCGTGCTTTTCAATAGAAAAGCATGGCGATTTTTCCATTTGAAAATCGATCAACATCGACGCCAATTCTACATCGATGCCAAAAATTCAGGCATAGTAAATGCCTCGATTTTTGGTAAAAAATTACTGCTCAAACCCAGCGATATTGATTGATGTAGAATCGCTGTCAAAAATCGACCTTAGTAAATGAGGGCCACAGAGTTCTATATCACCTAGGCATGGAAGCTCAAATATAATGATCCATTTCAAATATGTTGCATATATGTAGCAGAATTACATTTTTAATATCCTGCTTCAGCTCATCTAGCTGCTTTTCAAGCAGTTGTTTTAGAATTACGATTTGGAAATCACTTCATTTGGCAAACCTGCAAGTGATTTAAAAGCTTGCATTAAAAATTAAAATAATTCTCAAGTGTGCTGCAGTAAGGTGATGTTTCCACCTTTGTTATGTCATTGCTTCATTTGTAGGCCTTGATGTCTTGTTGCTTTATTTTCCCAGTCGCTAAAGCTCCATCAATACTGTCAATACCCTGACTGGGAATCCTATCAGTTACTTATCTTCCTGAAAGACTGCACAAAAAAGAAGTTTGATGTGCAGGAAGTAAATCTTCAAAACAAGCCCTCTCTGCACATCAGTTCACTGCAACTCTGTCACTCCACTTGTATTTTAGATGGCACCATGTAATGCCACATAGAGGTTGCAGCCCTGGCTATAAGTTTTTACTGCTCATACACAGAACCTTGGACCAGATTCAGATTTAATAACGTCAGGTGATTTACGCACGCAAGGTGCGTAAATCACCTGACTTAGTGACCTGCCTTCACTGGAGGGCGCATGCGTCCTCCAGATGTTACGCTAGGGTTACTATAGTAACCTTAGCGTAGCAACAATCGGATGGAACTTTGTTCCGTCCGAGCCCATTTCCGAGGAATTGGCCTGTGCTTCCCTTCCCGGGTGGGGGGAAGCATGGTAAATGTACAGTGGGGGAGAGGGCTCCCACACTGTAGCGGATCAGCGGTTGTATGGACCGCTGATCTGCACGCCACATTTAAGGCAGGCTTATGGCATGGCAGCGTACCATAAAGCCCGCATGCGAGAGGGGAGTGACAGGGGGTGTGCAATCCCCTCTCGCTCGCGTAATTACAAGCACCCGCACGTACAGAAAGCATGCGGGAGTCTGAATACGGTCCCTTATTATTATTAAAGAAATTCTGAACCACCAATATTGAGCATTGATTCCATGGAACACGTTGAATTTCATTTAGGCATAACAAATGTCCAATTCAAAAACCTTTAGAGAGTCCCAGCAGGAGGGGTTGTTTACGTCTGAGTTTATGAAACAAAGAGTTACTTACCTATAGATGATCTGGTGCTGTGTGCTAATAATATAACATAAGGTAATTTGACAAATACACGAAGACACCTGTTGTGTTATTTTACTTGCTTAACTGAACTTTAATCTGATTTACAATGAGATACTTGAATGGGGTATAATTAGTATTTGTAAGAGATTATTATAAAAGTAATAATGTAGCTCATTAATAGATTTCTATTCATTCGGTAGAAAGCAGAAATCACAGTATCACTGTTCTGCATTATAGGGAGTCAAGAGCACAGGGCTTTAGATATGATTAGAGCACAGTCGGCATCATGATTCTTTCTGTAATCATCCGTATGTTTTACATTTCTAAGACAGTATGGTGTCCATCTAAATACATAACAAATGTATCACACATGTATTTACACTTGTCATTTTTGTGAGCCTCGTCTCTAATTTTTTCTGTTCCAATTTTTTTTTTTCTTTCCAGTTTTTGTTTTTAGCTTGATATTTTAGATCCAAAGTAACATGGACCAGATACTAGCATAGTAGTGATTTTGGGCTGGATCCAGACCTAGTTAAGTGCATGAACTTAGTTACTCCTGGGCTAAACCATGTTGATTGCAGACGGGGGTCATATTTCATCTGTTGTAAACAGTATTAGAGTTGAGAGGTGATGTTTCCTATCCCAAGTCTAAATAACAGTGTGATAGTAAAGTTGGTCAGTATCTGTGTGCAGTAAGCAATTCAAAGATATTTCCCTGCATGAAAAGAATACAATTAACATGACTCCCCCTGCAATCAACATGGTTTATCCCAGGAGTAACTAAGTTCAAGCACTTAACTAGGTCTGGATCCAGCCCTTTGACTCTATGAGCACATACTGAAGGGACTGGCACAAGCAGAAGGCGTCAAAGGGATGCATTGGTGGGAATGTTGTAAGAATGTCAGTTGGCAAAGGAGGGGACGTTTTAGGGGTGAGAATATCTAGTAATTTCAAACCCCCTTTCAACCAAAGGAGAAAAGTTGCGTAATGAAGAGATGTATGTATGACATGCAGGGTAAAGGTTAGACTGATAGAAGATGAGGGATAGTGTGAGCATTGGGGTAAGGGTTAGAGATGGAGGAAAATACTACCAGGACCAGATTAACAACAGGGCTAATGGGACTAAAGCCCCAGGCCTCCATCAGAAAATAGGCCCCCACACACTACAGTGCAAAAGGATGAATGTCAGGAAGTGACATCCTCAGCCAAAGCATACTATATAGTGTAGGCCCCTGATGATTTTCAGCCGCAGGCCCAAATGGCCCTCAATCCGGCCCTGAATACTACCTGTCACTGTTAAAGCAATCAGATCCTGATTCATTGATGAGGTGAAGAAAAATCACTTCCATTGCCATAGCATTGCTGGACTATGGTATGTCAGGGATCAGCTTGTGTGTATGTGTGTGTGTTTGTATGTGTATGTATTATTTTATATTATAAAATATTTTTGCCATGCCTTTCAAAGCAATGAATGTGTCACAATGTTTCCAGAAGTAAGTAATTTGCTATGTGGTTATTTTCTGTAAATAAAAGTAAATACGTAATGTCCATTTACAAAGCTGCAGCATTCAGCAAACCCCTGAGAATATTGATTTAGGACTTTTGTTCTACTGTAAAGCAGGTATTGATTGGATACTTTCATATTACAGATGCTTACAAATTATAAACCTTCTAATTAATACTTTGACCATTTCCAAAGGGCAAAGTTTTCTGAGTGCTTCATTTCTAATTGCAATCTTCTAGGTACATTAGTCAGTTGTTCTTTAGAAGAGTTCAGTGGAAATTTAGAGCTGCCGGTACCTTGTTACAAGGGTCCCTTGTATAAACTGTGAGCACACCCTACAGATTGGTGGTGTCAATATTGGCTTAAAGTATCCATTATTAAGCTGGGGAAACATTGCCAATTTTCCCCCTGGTTATCGTTCCAAACACATGATAAATTAGTGTTTAAAACAATATCATGCAAGTGTGTATTCTGATAATCTATTCCTCAGGGTACAAGACATTGTTTGAGCTCTTTTAAACATTCTAATATTAGCAATCAAATGATGTCCCGCTCTCTGTAAAACAAATAAGGGGGAAAAAATTCACATTTAGCTGCCAATATCATGTGTAGTGGGGATGCAATTGCCGGTATGAAGGGCCGGCTTTCGAAAACGAAGCTTAATTTTGGCTGCACCATAACCAATTACATTTTAAAAATTAAAATTAATATTCCTGAATGGGTACCATTTCAAATGGCCTATATTCCAAAAGGTACCCATTCTGGTTATTGTTAGGCTACGGGGCAAGAGGGGGTTTGGAATTTATAATTTGTTAGCTGCATCCTATTTATTTCATTATTTAATTGCCTTTTATTTATATGATTGCCATCCTTTTATTATGTTCTACCAGTATTAGACTCACAGCGCATCTTCTACCTCACTTATTATTTTAGTTACTTTGTAAAATATATCACATCGTGTTGTAGGGTGTACCCAGCTTTAGGCTCTGTTGAAAATAAACCCTTAAAATTTGTATGTCATTTTATCTATCTTGTACATTTCACATCTAATTTTTCAATTACCTCTGCCTTGTATCTTTCTACCTATCTTTCTATCACTTTTTCATGTTATTTTACCTTTTACTTTCTCATGTCTTTGTGTACTTATTGGACCTGATTCACACTTAAGAATCTTCTTAAAATAAGAACTTAAAGTTACTCCTGGGCTAAACCATGTTGTTTTCGGGGGGAGTCAAGTTAATTGTATTCTTTCCATGCAGGGATATATCTTTGAATTGCTTACTGCACACAGACACTGACCAGCTTTACTATTACACTGTTATTTAGACTAGTGCTGGGAAATATCACCTCTCAAGACTAGTACTGTTTGCAACAGATGAAATATCGCCTCTCTAGTACTGTTTGCAACAGATGAAATATGACTCCCCTGCAATCAACATGGTTTAGCCCAGGTGTGACTTTAAGTTCTTATTTTAAGAAGATTCTTAAGTGTGAATCAGGTCCATTGTGTTTTTTCCCACACTTAGGAGACCTGTTAACTTCTCATGATTTCTCTCCTATTTTTTCCTCCAACATGAAAATCATGTAAGCTTTTTTACTTTCCGTCTCTTTCTATTTATCCCTTTTTATTACTTTTTTTTCGCTATTTGTGGTGTTTTTCTTACCACTATTGTGTCCAGTGGTCTATGGGATTTGGAGTAATATAAGTATCTTAATTTAAAATAGCTTTTTCTGACCTGAGTGAATAGAGTTGGTACTTGTCAATCTTTTAAAAAATGACAGAGAACAAAGCACCAATCAAAGTAATGAAGGTGTGTGACTGGTAAGAAAAACAAGTAAATACAAATAAAGCTGTTTTACCTCCACTGTAACATTACAAACAGTAATACTAAAATTACCCACCCAGTTTTTTTTGGACCGTACTCACACTTAAGAGTTAGGTGCAGACAGAACCGCACCTAACTCAGTTGTTCAGCCCCTAAACTGCTCCCCCATTTTTAGGTACCTTATGACACTTAAGAGTATAGGGGTAACATAACTAACTGTGCAGAGTTTTCTTCTTAAGAAGGAAACTAAGCACAGAGCCCTCCCGGATAATCTAAATGTTCTATAAAGACCGTGTAAAATTATGTTTTCACTATGTAATATGCTGGCTAAAAAATGTGCCACTGACTTATTTGCCCAACACAACACAATAAAGGAAAAAAAATGTAAATATATAGAGATATTCAAAGTCACAGAGGCAACTAAGTCAATGGGTCTGTAGACCAAAAACCCGAAAATCAAATCCGTCCCACCCAGGACAGAGGTACAGAGCTCTGAAATAAGGACTATCATTGGTAGGTATTCATATATTGTTTCTGCTGTCCTACACAGACAGAACATCAAGTTCTTAATATATGACATTTTCATATTTCATATATTTCAGGCATGTTCTCGGTAATCAGTTTTCTGTGATGTTTTGTTTTCCGAGAAAAGAACTAGTTAGTCAGCAGTTTCAAAGACACAAGATGCTTACTTCAGAGACTTTCAGAAGGATGAATAAAAAAATATAAAAAAACATAATTAAAAAGACATAAAAGGGCAATATTAAAAAATTATATTTATTAAAGTGTTTAACAACCAGGGCCTGGCTGGGTAGAGAGGAAGTGCCCATTTGCACCCCCTCTCCTGACCAGTGGTTGTAGGTTACTTTGTGGAGGGTTAATGAGCTTCCTCCATTACAAAAATCTGCTGAGCCTAGTCTCTCCTTCAGGTACAATTTTCCACTTACTGACATTTTTTCTATTCCATTGGCATGTTAATGTGACATTTCATAAATTACTGCTCAGGGCCTTAAAAAACAAGAAACACAAAACCTTAGCGGAATACTTTCTTGGAAGCTGGTGTTTTGCACAAAAATCTGAATAGGCACTTCATATATTTAGTGCCTTGACTTGCTTATCAAGGAACACACTGTTATTTATTTTTATTTTAACTGAATATGTTTTGGCTCATAACTACATTCTATTTATTTATTCTTTTATATCTCTTATATCTCTTATAATTTTACATTTTCTGTTCTCTTATTTTTTATATTTTATTTTCAAACTAGTGCTGAAAATAAGAAATAAATGAAAAAAAAACCCTACATAGATAATTACCTACACTTTAAAACATAAGTGGTTTGCACTTATTGGTGATGGAGAGGAAAACTAGATCTAAGGTTTTCAGCTGCACTTTACGCACACAAGAAGTTTTATTTGTGACCTGGTTGACATAAAATGTTTCTAGAGAGATACGTTTAACATATTGTTTCCAGAGCACAGTTTGGTAAGTTGGAAAAATTCCAACTTTAACTTGGTCAACTGACATAAAAATAAAGGGCTGGATCCAGACCTTGTTAAGTGCATGAACTTAGTTACACCTGGGCTAAACCATGTTGATTTCAGGGGAGTCATATTTCATCTGCTGCAAACAGTATTAGAGTTGAGAGGTGATGTTTCCTATCCCAAGTCTAAATAAGAGTGTGATAGTAAAAGCTGGTCAGTATCTGTGTGCAGTAAGCAATTCAAAGATATATCCCTGCATGCAAAGTATACAATTAAGGTGTAACTAAGTCAATGCACTTAACAAGGTCTGGATCCAGCCCAAAGATACCAAATTACTCTCAAAACTCCAACATCCTGCTTCTCCTATTAGAACTTGATCCAAAGACCTGATTCTTATGCAATCAGATCCCAGATCGACCTCAGTACTAAGTACTTTTCTCGCACCAATGTATTTCCAATACAGTCACCTGCGATTTAAACTCGCAATGTATTCCGATCAGGTAGCATGGATGCTTGTGCATGCCCAGAACATGACACAGCTGCAATCTGATCCAAACGCTTGATAAAATTGGATCTAAATGTATAACGTCTTAGACTCTTTTACATGCTTTAAAAATCACACACTTGTCAGTTTTCATGTATTGCACTATACATATAACCTTATATGTACCTCTGCTTCTGCTATCTGTTGAAGTAATAAACCATTTACTACAGTGCAACTGTCTGAACTAACATAAATTCCACCTGAATATAGAGATTATTGTGATACCACAGAACTACCTTAATTAATTAATTAATTACGTAAGAATTTTTTTTCTTGCTTAAGAAATTATTAATTTACTCATTATTAAATCACACCATTAGCTAAAAACAAATACTACTAAATCTTAACTAATTATAAACCATGGCTGCACGGTGCCATCCTGACCTCATAATATAATATATAATTTATACCCTCTGATGCGAGATCCCATCAGAGGGTATAAATAGGGCAATGATAATTGCCGGAGGGACCCAGAAGAGGATGGACCTCCTCCCGTGCCACAGCCAGCAGAAGAGGAGGAGCCGGAGTCCTGATCATCACCTGGCAACATTGATGACAACTGACATGTAACTAAGAACATTATTTAGTATTACTTTTTAATAAAATCAGACTTTTTAATAAATGCTGGAGTACTTTTATTAATAAAAAGGAAGAGGCTTGTTTTTATATTTGAAAGTAACAGGGCCATGTACAAATCTTTTTATTGGAACAGAGCCATGTACAAATCATTTTCTTTGAATGGGGATTTGTACTTTATTTACATTATTAACTAGGCCATGTACTGTTATATACATTAGTAACCGGGCCATGTACTGTTATTTTTATTGTAACGGGGGCAGATACTGTTATTTTTATTGTAACGGGACCATTCTGTATTCAGCAGCATGTAATTAACCCTTGGTATGCTACCGCTTATGGTACTATAAGGCAAAGTATGGCGTGCAAAACATGGGCCTTGTAGTACTATATGCCACAGCATGTTTGGGTTAGTAGCATGCCGCGGTATACTTTTTTACGTTTCCAATCATTTACCAGAATTTTTTTTTAAACAAATATGTTTTTTAATAAACGTGAGTGTTACTTAAAAGTGACATTCACAGCAGGCACATTTTAATGGTGCTTTTTTTTAGGAGTTTTTGCCGCGATTTTACTAAGCGACGCTTAGTAAATCTGTTGATTGATATGGAGAACATTGTAAAAATCGCCATGGTGAATAAGTTCATGGCAATTTTTAAAAAACACGAATCACCAAAAAAATCACCAAAAGTAGCAATTTTAACCAAATCACCTTTTTGTAAATCTGGCCCCAGCAGTCCCTTTGCTCCCCCTCCTACTGTCTGATGTCTGTTCACTGACCCCGACAACTTATTATGTTAGCCCACTTGAGCAGGGTTGTCCATCCCAATGTTGTCCACTCCTTCTTCACTCCCCTTCCCTTCCTTCCCTCTTGTACCCTTTGGCAACCTTTTACCCCATTTCCACCAGGTGGCCCCTCTACCTCTCCTTCCCATATTCCACTGCTCATACCAACAATCTATTTGCTCCTCCCTCTTATTGTCACCTATTTGTTCACCACACCCACTTAAAATGTTAACTTAGTTGAGCAGGGCCTTCCATCCCAATGTTGTCCTCTCCTTCTTCACTCCCCCCTCCGTTTCTTCCCTCTTGTGCCTTATGCAAACTTTTACTCAATTACCACCTAGGGCTAGGGGGAGTGCCAGGGGGGAGTCAGCGATGTAACGCTGAGCGTTAGCACGCTCAGCGCTACATCGTTGATCTGGATCAGGCCCATTGTGACAATCCCTATGGATTTATACCATGTCATCATAACTTTCCTTGCAACTCATTCCAACTTTATATCCAGTTTACATTGCCCCTATTATGAAGTATGCAATCCTTACAGGACTTTAATGAGATGAGTTCCCATCTGACTTTCTGTCAGAACACAAACAATTTAGCACTATGAAAGCTTGCGATCCCATAGATAGAAAATGAGTTGCATCCATAAGGGTTGTGTCACATCTGGTTTGGTAGATTTAATTTTGGGTAATCATAGGCTGAAATGTTATAATAACAGATGATATCTATTTTTATGGAGAATCACTTAAAAAGCATCACAGAAGTCATAAAGACAATATAAAAAAAACAGGTTTAGGGATTATGCTTTTAATAACCTGAAAACAACATGTCACATTTCAGTGGTGCTTTGGGTATTAAAGAAGTATTTCTGAAGGACATATTTCCAAGCATTTCTTATTAAGATTACATGTTTCATCCTTCAAGAATTCATCTCAATAATATTTGGGTATTATAAAATATATGAAAATGGATTTCTAATTTACTGTGGACTTCAGAGACTTAAGTAAACAAAGATAACCAGTGGAACACTTAAACTGCTGTGGTGCTGAATTTGTGTTTTGTGCTTTAAAGTCTGTAGAATGAAAGTAAAACACTGTGTGCTTTGCTCTGTGATGTGTGTGAGACCAGATGGGAAGACAGTGAACCACAACATTTGTCTTTCACTAGAGTGCTGTGACATATTGGTCTTTAAATATCAGAATAGGAACTTTGCCATATACCCAAAGGATGGGTTTTCTTATCTACTGATGAAACTTTAGTGCTGAGATGTCTGTAAAATGAAATGGAACTTTGTTTACTGTGTGGCTATAAGAGAACAGGTCTAATATAGTAAATGATCAAGCAAACTGCTAAAGAAAAAAAAGTAAATTTTTTTTTTGCAAATTCTGATGTACCTCAAAAACAACAGAGCGCTAGGAAAAATAAAAATAAAGTTACAGCTTTGAATGAAATGACGCCCAAGGTTATAATTCTGATTTAATCACATGTATACAGCAGTCAAAACATGTGGACAGAGAGAATCAGACTATTTGGATCTATAAAAAAAATAGTCAGTGGTTGCAGATACAGTTTTTCTTATTCTACAAACATTGAATAATTATATCATTTTATTGACTTGCAACAAACAAGTTCTAAACCCTCTTTTGACTTCCATGTTGCAATAAACCCTCTTTTGTATTGGTTGGGTAAAAGCTGAGATTTATTTTGACTTTGACGAAGGGCGAGTGCAGGTGGATTTCTTTATAGCTTATTACCATACTGGAACAGTAATTGTGACTAGTGATTGTTATTATTTTTCTTTTATCATTACTTTTTAATGTGTATTTATCAGCCAAAACAGTGTTTCTGGTATGATTATTGGGCATTTGACTATGCACTACAGCAATTTTTGGCCCAATCACCCAATAATTGGATGATCGGCACAATAATCACTCTAGTGTATGGCCATTTTAAGTACAAATTTTTTCAGTCAAAAGCTAGTTAAAGCCAATATATGTTGTTTACAGATGGGGCAATGAAAAAATAATTGTCAACTGTGTACTAATGTGGCAAAATGGCTCTGCCTGCAGTGGTGGATTTTCTATTGGGCACACTGGCACATAGGGGCATTACTTGCTGGGAGCTAACATGTCCGGTGACAGGGAAATGCAAGGGACTGGAACTTGACTTTGCAAAGGGCTCTGGTATCCTCCTAATAGTACTAGGTCACAAAGGTTCCCTTACAGAGCCCAGTGCTTGGAATTCTCTATGAGCCCTGGCATTGAGTCTCTGTGATCTGTCTCCCAGAATAGTACTGGGATCAACATTAAACTGTGATAGGGATTGGTCAGCTATTAATTAATCTTGTACCTAGTTTTAGTCTGACCCTTAAACCTGGTCAGAGAAGATTATGTCTGTCTGAATTGGTTGTGTGTTTACGTCTTCCAGTTCTTACATCCCTTTAATTTAATTCATAAGTGTGTTTTTAATTGCTTCAATGTGTTCATAAAAACATTATATATATATGAAAAGACAAGATCAGGAGGTGCCTATAGTGTAGTAATTTTCACAAATAACCAGGAATTTGCACCAATGTGATGTAACTAAAGTGTGATCCACCACCTAGAGTATATCCAAAGTGATAAGGATGTATTAGTACCGGATGCAACTAGAAAACAGATGTTGTAAAATGGTTTCTTTGGCTCTGTGTGTTTTCTTCTATCCCTTAGGGATGGTACTCATATAGAGGAACACATAAAAAGAATAGCCATCTAATGCAGTATGTTATGAAACATAAATAACATTTAATCAAGATAAAATGCGTACATCAAGGATAAAAAGATAAAGCTTATCTTTTAATGGTCAGAACCACACAGCATAGGGTAAGGATTAACTACAACGCGTTTCGTCCCTAAGGTTTGCCTCTGGACTTCATCAGGGAGAAATATAGGTGATGGCATGACAGACAATACAGTTATTTATAGGGAAAAAGGGCGCCTTTTGCTTTAAAAATTGCACATGTGCAGTACATGCCCTTACAGAGAGAAGACTAGCGCCATCTTAACTGAGGGCACAGCAGAGAATACTAAATAACCCATATTTATATACTGCCATTCACAAATAGAACAAATCTCAAGTTCTACATACTTTATATGTGAGAATATTGCATAATAAACATTTAGGCACTTGTCCCTATATAACATTTGTTAAAACAGTTATATTAAAAAGTAATAAATAATGTGGAGAAGGAGAATTAAAATGAGCAGTATCAATTATATAGGGAAACTAAAATAAGATAAATAAAACTAAAACCAATACAAATATATCTAGTAATAGCGGCCCATATTCAGAGTACCGGACGTATAACATACGTAAGAAATGCGGTCTTCCAGACTGCATTTACGCAATCTACATAAGAAAAAGATACGTAGATTACGTAAAAAAATTATTACGCATGCGTAGTAAAAATCGCTAAACAACGTATGTTATACGTCCGGTACTCTGAATACGGGCCAGCAATAGCAATAATGGATATCTTCTAAAAATATAGTAAAATAAGTTATAAATAATGAATCAATGGGATAGGTAAAATACTAGCATACAATATATATATAATACAAATCATGATAAGAGGAGATACCTAAGCGACTGAGAAATAACAGATAATTATGACAAAAATAGGAGTGGTGATCTTACAGTATAAGGGCCTGATCGAGAGGTACGCCGATGCGCTGTGCTTACTAAAGCACAGCGTATCGGCGTTCACTTACCATGGCACTCCCCCT
>WWET01001154.1:65869-76777 GCA_011038615.1 Limnodynastes dumerilii
ATTAAAAATTGTATTAAATACAACACCATTAAGTTGACTGTACCTTGTAAAACATCATCATATCAAAAAAATAGACTAACAAAATGCAAAAGTATGCAGTAAATGCAGACATAAAAAAAAAAAGATAATTCTGTTCAAAGATAAAAAATAATGTCATTCATATAGCTAAAAATACTATTCAACTGAGCAAATTTGCACTTGGTAGAAACTATGCAAAGGTTGTAAATTCATTTTTTGCATCCACAGAAAATACTTTTCTTTATAGTACACAATTAAACAATTTTATTTGTACGCTGCAATTTAAAGTTCAGGTAAAAACATCAAATTGCAATGTGTTAATCTGGTTAATCTGCTTCCCCTCTGGTTTTATTCAGAGTTTCCCCATTTTTACTCCACTCCGAATCAGCCTCATTATCTTTAATGTATATACTTATAGATGTATATACAGCACAGTGCACAGGTAAATATAGTAACAGTGGTGGTGGGCAGAGATGTGCTTCATCCTAATTTACTGCATGATTACGGTGAGATGCTGTGAATCATGCTGATCACCAGGGTATCTGTTTCTCTGAAGTGTGCAGCGCTCATCTTCTGATCATGCTGTGACACAGATCAACATCCACATGCTACAGCTGACTACATTTTACAGATGGACGATTTATAGGTTACTATACCAGCATGGAGTAAATACAACTAATCTATTATCCATAACATGGGTCATTTATGTCACCAGCAACATTTTATGTAAAAACATGAGTAAAGAACCAGTATAGTGCAAATACATAATGTTGGGCACCAGGTGTCAAGTTCAAAACTAAGGCCTGGATTCAGAGCTGCGCTTCAGTCTTTCTTTCAGATGGAAGTGTAACAAAAATGAGCACTGCGCATGCTCAGATCGGGAGCGTGCAAAGAAAGATGGACCCAAGTGTACCCATCCGTCTGCGCTGCGCCTGTGGAACTGGGAGTTCCACGATATTTAAATGAGAAAAAAGGGGCGTTTTTCTCATTTAAATATTGTGTGCATGGCTGCCCGACGGCTGCTTAACAAGCTGTACGGTTACACCATCCCCACCGGTTTTATTATCTAAAAAAAAAAAGCGAATAGAGATGCTTTTTTAATTTTTTTAAATGGGCCGCTTTTGCTACAGCCAGTTCAGAGGTGCGTGTATTAGTGCGGATCCGCTAAAACTCTGAATCCGGTCCATATACTGAAATCTTTAGTAGTCCATTACATATACTTGAATATAAGTTGCAATAATGCAATTTTTCCACCCTGCAATACCTTTTAGAGCTCATTGCTTAGAGCGTACAAGCTACGGTATATTGGTTTCAAAACCTACTGCTCTTAATGGGGTCCCCCTAACCTGTCTTGGGGAAATCACCTCACCATGCCGCCCATTAAGGCCAGAGAGCTGCATGTGTGCACAATTATAGATTTTTCTCTTTATTGTTTATACATATTGCAGTAGGTACAGGACCTTTTCTATACAACAAATAGTTTATTTTCTATGAGCCTGTGATTTAAGTTAAGCTTTGTTAGCTTAACTCTGTTTTATAGAGTAAACATAAAGCTATGCAGTATCTTAGTTCTATGTGTAAAAGTTATGTATTTCATCTGCATGCAAAAACGTTTTAATTAACACCCCTTACTTTGAAAAATGGTTTAGCCGAGCTGTACACTTGCACCTAAAAAAAAAGGTGTAAGTGCATCTCTGAATCAGCCCCCCTGCTCTACAAAAAGCACAAAATAACACAGAGCTGTTTTATACAGTTGGATTTGTCTTCTATGTTTCCTGGACATATCTAGAGATAAATGCTTCCGATAAACATTGTGAAGAGGCTTTCTGTAAAAGAATACTGCATGTAGGTAAGATAAGTTAGTTTCCATTATTCAGGCTTGATGAGCTAAACATAGTTAACTTTTTTTCATTTTAATGTAACATTTTTTGTTTATTTACTCAAATAGAAGATGCAATAATAAACTTTAATAGTCATTGTATCAGAACAATCAGCAAAACAGTAAACTTTATATCAGTAGTGTAAAGCCTGTTGTTTACACCCAGCAAACATTGGTGCATGCTGGTATAACACTTACATTTAAAGATTCATTTTTCCCTTTTAGAAAGGGGCACAAATATCTCTATGTTTTGACCATGTATTACACGCACTCATATTATAAGATTTATTGCAGGAAATTCAGCATTGGTAACCGCATGTTGGAAAGTGTAAGGGTTTGATCTCCAGACAGTGGACCCGATCCAGTTAGTAACGTGAGCCCACTAATGGAAGCAAAGGGCCGTACGCAGACTCCCGGACCTATAACATATACGTCCGGAGTTTAACGTTTTTGACTACTGCGCATGTGAAGTAAATTTTCAACGTAATCTATGTATCTTTTCCATACATAGATTGCGCATATGCGGTCTTAAAGACCACATATACGCAATCTATGCATGGGGAAAAATATGTAGATTACGTTGAAAATTTACTGTGCATGCGCAGTAGTCAAAAACGTTAAACTCTGCACGTATATGTCCAGCGGTTGGACGGACTGCTGATCCGCAAGTATGACTTGAGGCTGCCTTATGGCAGTGTAAGTCACACTATTTAAGAACGAGAGAGGGGAGTGACAGGGGGAGTTCACCCCCCCTCCCCTCTCATGGGGACAGACCTCCGCACGTCCGGAAATCGTGTGGAGGGGTCTGGATCAGGTCCAGTAACATTTTCATTTAAACTGCTATTTTTAAATGGTTGATTGGTGACAAAGAAAACCGCGGGCCCACACTCATTGAACCGGTCTACCAAAAGGGTGCAAATAGTCTGTTGTTCCTCAAACATGGGTGTGGGTCTCCGGGTAGAATGGCCCTTTTTCAAAGTGGCCATTTTCTACCAGCCAGTTCTGAACTGGCTGTGAAATTGATTGCTTCTGCCTTACTGAGAAGCAATTGATCATCTGAAGAACAAAGATGCAGCAAATGGTGAGTATTTATGTAACCACAACCCTTATCCTAATCCTTACCCTAAGACCCCTTTGACCTCCAGACTGCCTAAGCCTAATACTCCTCATATACTTCCCTGTAATACTCATCTATCCGGTCCGATGCGGCACCTTCCGAATTAATAAATGGGTAATTATGCTGAAAAATACATTTGGCATACTTACCCATTCATTAGTGAAAGTTTATCATTAGTAGTATTTTCAGAATAGACAGATTTCGGTTGCCTGTATTTCGAAAATGAAACTTGCAAAATGCATCCCCTCAAATATTTGTCAGGCTTTTTCCAGAGATCTTTTCAGAGTTTCTCCCTCTGCACCTGTAGGTCAGTCCATAGGCTTTCAGAAAGCGCTCTACTGAATCACTCTCTGTGTCTCTTATTGGTGTGGTCAAACCGGTCTTAAATCCTGTGGCAAAGTTCCTAGACTCCAAAGCCTGAACATGTTACAATACATTGTCTGATTGCCATTTTCTTGAATCTTTATTATAATGCATTTGTTTGCAAATATGCAAGGACATCTGCTTACATAAAAGGTCAGAGTAAAACAAAACGATAAAATTAATGTAATTAACCATGTCATTTAAATAATGCATATTAATTATTATTACAATTTACTAGGTGACTTGTGCAGACATCTGTCAAATAGGGTAAACGGAGAGGAATGCATACCTCCAAACTGTCCCTCTTTTTGCTGGACTGTCCAATTTCTGGCCCACAAAAGGGGTGGGATTTTGAGAAAATGAGCTGTTTTTTTTGTTTACACAAATATTGCTATTTGTGGGCAGAACTGGGTGGAGTTTGGTTGTAACCTAAAAAGGACGCATCTTGCCTAATTTTCTAGATTCTCAATAGCTATGGTAATGGGTTAGAGCAGGGTTTTGGCTCACTACCGGTATATGAGCTCACATTTTTTTTATGTTTTTATTTTTAAAATACCATGTAAAGTTATTAGTTTTATATGAAATGTTATACTCTGCCTAATAGCTCAGGTCTTAAGCATTTATATTCATTGGCTTGTGTGCTTAAACCTCATATAGCAAATACATAACTAGACATAAAAGTTAAAATATAGTCACATTCTTACTACATTCTAAGATAAACATAGATAAATATATAGTTTTGTAAAGTTACATTGTACCCTGGTACATGGGCAACATGTGGCACTGCAATTTATTGTAAAACTCCAAATGCAGAATCAATCCAGAAGCACAGGTCATTCAGCTACCTGGCAAAGCATAACTGAACTCATCAGTCACTTTAAGGACATTTCCTAACAGGAAGTTATGCTGGAAATGACTATGGATACATTGCTTCATTCTACATTATTATAGATTCCAAATTTAAACATTGAAGAATTATCCTCTAAACTTACCTGTTAAGCTCCCCTTTGCCTCTATAATTTAGCTTTTTAAAAAAAATAATCTTCCAAATCTTTCCAGATGAACCTGATAACTTTGCACATAACGGGTAAAATGAAGCCGATTAAATTAGCAGAGCTAAATATCAACTGCTTGCCATGACGTTTCACATTCTATTGGTTTATGAAAGGTAACAATTTACACCTTATTCTCCAATTATTCTTTTGTAATTGTGATTTTTTTTGTTTTAAACATAAATGTCTTTTTTTAAATGATACATTTTCTATGTGCATTATCTGTTCCATATCAACTCTTAAGATAATTAGATCATATTACTTTTGAATTCCTATTTCCTACTACATAGGGATTGCTTGATTTTCTTTTTAAATGCTTTATATATTTTGATGAAATTGATAACCTTACTGGAGAGCTTGTATCCGTTGTATGCCATGTGTCTATAGTGCAGGTCTGTATAATACAAAAGAAGTACTTATAACCCAACAATGGCAGTGAAGGGGCAAGCTATAAAGTGTACATGGTATGATATAGCGGTTGTTGTTGAGCAACTAAATCAATTCCGATTTTAGTGCTACATGCTTAATGGACCGAATGCAAACTGCCACCAAGGGCTATATACGGTAATGATCTAATTAAGGCTATATTCTGTAGCAATGATCCGGTAAAATTTAACAGAATAATAACCAAGCCATACATTTTGTTGTGATTTTAGGTCAATTGGTTGGCATACAGGATGACTGGGCAGATTTGTTACAGCCAATAGGACTGGTAAAATTGTAACCATAAGTTATAGCAGATAATAAAAAAATGAGCAGAATAGAGAACAGCTTGGTGTTTATTAAAACTGTTGTACCAAAAAGTACATTTAAACGTGCTCATGAATATATAACACTCAAGATTTACATAGAAGAAAAATAGCTTATATTTTTATAAAAATCAATTTGTACAGGAATTACAGAAAGAAGGCAACATTACACATATCTACATATGTTTTATATATAAGCCACAGTATAAATAACTAAGATAAAATGCTTTATTTAGCTGTTCTTGATCTCAGTCGTCTCTTCATTATAAGGTGGTCACTTTCCTTTTCCTTAATATCCAAAATCATCTGAAAAAAATAAAAACAATTGGTGCTCCTTAACCAGTGTGCCGTGCAATGCCTCTAACAGGAGAAAAAGCACTGGAACACCTTGCCTTAAGGAAATTATTTCACCATTTGTCACACACTCCGCCCACACCCTGACCCCCATCTCGCTGCCTTCCGAGCCAAGCTTCTGCCCAGTCCAGTCCTCACACAGAATGTCAGTGTCACCTGGGACTTCCTGCCATGTGACGCTGGCACGAACCCCAAGTCACATCATTGTCATGGAGCAAGGAGGAACACTGAAAAGGTAAGTAAAGGAGGCCGAAAACACCTGCTGGGGAATACCAGGAAGGCTGCAGATACATGAATTGGGGCAGGGAGGCCGCAAACACATGAATGGGGGGATAATGGGGAGGCTGCAAACACATGAATGGGGGGGATAATGGGGAGGCTGCAAACACATGAATGGGGGGATACTGGGGAGGCTGCAGACACATGATGGGGGATACTGGCTAACACAATTAATATTAGGTATAAGTAAAAAAAAAAGCTACAATGTTAAATTTATCAAATAAAAAAATAAGCTATTAAATATCATTTCTGTGTATGTACTTTGTAATTCCTGCTTTTTTTTTTTGTAAATTTTGCTTTTGGTGTGCCACGGAATTCTGGGAAGGGCTTAGATGTGCCGAGGGTGAGAATAGGTTGAAGAGCACTGCATTATAGGCATTGATGAGAAAATGTGATACCTAACACTCCTATTTAGTAACTCTAAACCCTTCAAGAAAAGCTCATTTGATCACACCCCATATGGATTCCTGTGGATGTTCCAGTTGTTTAAGTACACTTACCGCAGGAGCAGGTATATCTAGTGGAGCCGAGATCTCAGTAGTGTATAACTTTCTCCTACCCCTTTTGGGTTTATTTTCATCTTCTTTATTACCAGCCTTTACATTTGAGGCCTTTGGAGCCCCAATAGTCTCAAGGATTTTTTTTGCTACAAAAGAAAACATTTCTTTAACATCTATCTTCTGATATGTATCTTTTACAATCCATTAATAACCAGAAGTGTTCTGATAAGTAAGACCTCACAAATGGCACCACACCTTTTGTCTGGAAGATGGAAGGAGAGCTCTGTAGAAATTCCCCCAGCTTGTGCAGAGTCCCATCTTTTTTGCGGTTTGATGCGGTGCTTGAAGTAGAGGGCTGCTTTTTCAGCGTGTTTTTCTGAAAACAAAAATAACAAATCATAGAAGTTACAACAAATGGTTTCTTGAAGTAGTAGAGTGTGCAAAAACGTTGCATCTTATAAAGTACTAGACGTTATTTCAGTGAAAGAACAATGCAGAACTGGCTTTTCATAATTAAAATAACTCAGGTCCGGATTCAGTTTCATAGTTTTCGTCTTCCGTACGTTGTTTTAAGAATTGAGCTGCTACACATGCATAGTAGCTTATTTACACTTTCTATGTACCATTTCTGTACGTAGATTGCATAAGTACGGTCTTAAGACCCGGATTTGTGGATCCGGACCTTAGTAATTATGGACCTGATTCACAGTTAAGAAAATGCTGCTTTTTAGGTGCGTATATTTAAGAGGAATATACTGCGCATGTGTAGTACCTTAATATATGCAATTTACGTAGGACTTAAGAACGAGACAGCTCTGAATCACCATTATGAACCTTTTTCTTTATGGTTCGTAATGACTTAAGAATGAAGGGGCGTGCCGGGAAAAGTTAAAAACAAAGATATGAAGATTGGATGGAGGGAGCCTTTTAAATGAAGAATCTGGGTGCAAGATTCTTAATTAGCTACCTTACACACACAACTATGAACCTAAAGATAAGGTAGCCCTATGGCATTCGTAAGTCGGTTAATAAGCTGAAAACTGGGGGCATGTCAGGGATGTCACCTTGCTACTGTTTGCATAATCTTATATATAAAAATCTTTGGTCTATTTGTCTGTCAGTCTGCAAGTTATGCATTCAGACAACCCTGCACTGATCGGAATGAGACCAACGCGAGGTGGTCCTGGCCAGGTTCTAGAGGGGGTTAGGGCCCCAATCAGATCTCCTCCTAATATAGGTACCACTCGCGGATCAGCCAAGTAAGAAGACAGTTCCAGCGTCCCGAAGCTGTAAGCATTCAAGGCCTCTCCACAGCCGATGGAAGCCGAAGGTACCACGTGCAGAGATCGAGGGTAAGCCCGCCCCAACGGTGGAACTGTCTTCTTACTTGGCTGATCCACAAGTGGTACCTATATTATATGCTGGTTTGAATCAATTCAGTTTGATTCATTTTTATTTGGTACGCATGTACTTTGTCTGCTTGTAAATATTTTATTGGGATAAAACGGTATTGCACCATGAAGCGCCCTCTGCTTTAATTGTTTACAGATCTCACATGCCTAGCTGGGAACAGCTGAAATATCGAGGGGCAGCGGCAGCTACACAGGCAGCCTGGTGCATTCATACATCGTACAAGCCCTTAGGATTACCTATTAGAACTCTATACCCCAACAGGGGACTTGTATGTACATTTAACTCTATTTGGTTAGGTACTTAACAAATTTGAAAGCCTTTTAGGACTAAAAAATATATATACATATTTGAGTAATTACCCCAGATGGCAGTGGAGCTATAGAAATATTGAAGTATTAGGAGTAACATTCTCTAGATATGACAGCTGTGTTTCTAGGACAGATATTATGACATCTTCCTCCTTAAATCATGGCTAGATACGCATAGAGAATATTTTGTCATGCAGAATATGACAAAACAATAACGCCATCTGATTTTACTCCATATTAAACAGATAGTCTTTGAAAATATAATTCTAAGAAAAGTGGTATAAAAATAAAGAAACTAAGTGAATATTAAGGAATAGATCTAGTTTTTGATACATAAGATTAATAGAAAAATACATTTTGAAATATGGGGATTTTACAAAACGCTTTAGCAGAAGAGATGTATGACTACATGAAGGCAGACAATTGTACGGTAACAAGTGACAGAAAAGCAAATGTCAGAAGGATTTATGAGTACAAAGAAACGCATACATTTCAGCACGATATGTATTTCTGCCGCATTGGCACAATGTTCTGCAATAAATAACTTGTTATCAAGTATCCGGGACTAACAGCAATGTAATGTATACTATACAGACCTTAGATTCATAGCTGCTAATGGCAGGACTCTGAAAGGATGATGGGGTCATTTTATTTGTCCTTGTATTTTTCCTATTTTCGTTATATACATTATCCTAAAAATAAATAAATAAGTTTTCAAAATTAATTTTCCTAAGGGATTCATTATTTTGAATACATTTTTTTCCCCTTATTGCCACTGTCACCCAATTAGAGAGTGGTTTAAATAGCATTTACACAGCATGGAAAATATCTAGTCAGCTACTCGTAAGTCAGACACTTCCTAGTAACATGTCTCCAGTATCTATGACGTTGTAAAATATCTATATATGTAATTCAGAAATACATTCAGGTTTCATGTGTAATCTTAAATGGGATAAAACTAAAGTTCCTTCTATTAAAGGATAAAACTTTATTTTTATTCTGAAGCTGAATCTCCCTCCAAAAAGCAGAGATTGCTGTTTTGTTGGATTCTGCCCTTATGTACTATCCAGACTTTCGCTCCATAGCCCATATTAAGGTAAGGTCCAGTCGTTATAACTTTCTACATGGTAGCTAGGATGCAGAGGTGATCAGGCTTCCTGCGGCAAGGGGAGACCACACCCCCGTACACATGCATAATAAGCTATGTTATTATGTGGGTTCGCTGTGGAAGTCTGGATAGTACATAAGGACTGAAACACGCCATTACTGTACTATTTACATACCATTATGGAAGTCTGGATTCTGAAGATCCAGATCCGTAATGGAAGTGTCGTGTGCACACACACAAAACGCGGCCATTTTCCTCTCCATGCGAGCGGAAAACATTCATTTAGTGCAAGTCCATGATTTTGGTTAGATGCAGGAACTGGCTAAACATCTGACTCCCAAAGATGACAAATAGTGGAGTTAATGACGAGAATGGCTGTTTTAGAAGTAGACAGTCTAATTTTCGTCTGTCTTGATTTTGTAAAGGCAGTCATTTTCAAAAATATTTTTAGAATGGGTAAGTACACCGATAGGCAGACTAACCCATTCATTTTTCTGAAGCCGCCAGACCCGTCGCACCGAGTAACACTCTCCGGGGACTTTTAGGTTTAGGCTGTGGGGAAGGGAGAGGTTCGGGTAATGAAAGTGGAAGGTTAGGTGAGGCTGCGGGGAAGGGAGTCTTAGGGTTAGGCTGCAGGGAATGGGAGTCTTAAGGTCGAGCTTTAGGGAAGGGAGTCTTAGGTTCAGGCTGCAGGGAGGGGAGTGTTAGGGTTAGGCTGCAGGGGGTGTGGGGCTCCGGTACGAACGGGCGATTTTCAAATCGGCTGTTTTCTCCCCAGCCAGTTATGAACTGGCTGGGATTTCGATTGCTATGCCTCAATGAGGCCTTACCCACCATCTCCTGCAGCCTGACCCTAACCCTCCCTCCCCTGCAGCTTGACCCTAACCATCTCTTTTCTGCAGCCTGACCCTACCCTTCCCTACCCCGCACGGATAGTTTACTCACCTGTTTCTGCTCCGGCAATAGCAGCGGCGGAGGGATATCGGTAAGGGCGAAAGTGAATGGGTGAAGTATGCCGAATGGCATACTCACCCATTCATAAAAGAAAAAAAAAGAAAATCTGCTTTATTTGAAATAGGGACATCTGAAAAAGAAATTTCGGATAACAGATTTTCTTAGCGGGGATTGACAACGGCTGCAGGGGAGTGTTAGGGTAATGGAAGGGGAGGGTTAGGGTAATGGAAGGGGAGGGGTCAGGGTAGAGCTGGGCGATTAATCGAATTAATTCAATTAATTCGCGATTTTAAATTTTGGCGATTTTAATTTTGGCCAAAATCGTAAATTCGATTTTCACCCGTCACCCCCTTTACTCACCTCAGCAGAGTCCGTGACTGATTCTCTCCACCGCAGCATCTCCTCTCTGATCATCAGAAGAGATGCTGCGGATAGAGGCAGTCACAGACTCTGCTGCGGCGCTGCTGTGAGTGAAGGGGGTGACGGAGAGATGAGGCTCCGCCACCCCCTTTACTCACCTCAGCACCGCAGCAGAGTCTGCGACTGCCTCTCTCCTCCGCAGCATCTCCTCTGATCAATGACGCTGCGTGACCCCAAGGTTACGCTGCACGTCATTCATCAGAGAGAGAGCGCGCCGCAGAGGAGTTAGGAGCAGGTAAGTGACTGGTGACTATGGGGGGTTCTCTATGGTTATTATAGGGTGGGAGAAGGGTGATTAGTATGGGGTGGGGGCAGGATGATTATTATAGGGTGAGAGCAGTGATTATTATGGGGTGGAGGCAGGGTGATTAGTATGGGGTGGATTATGGGGGGG
>WWET01001154.1:93794-107244 GCA_011038615.1 Limnodynastes dumerilii
TATATATATACACACACACACACACACACATATATATAATAAACTGTACTCACGTGAGTGGCACTCAGAGAATTGTAATAAAGCAAAAGGAATCCTAAGATTCAGTCCAACGTTTCAGTTTATTTTTTCAAACTGTCTTTAGGGACATATGTGAGTACAGTTTATTATATGAGCAGTCTGGTTAGAGGTTCGCACCTGGGCGCATACATATATATGTGCAATATTGGAGTGCTATATTCCTGTGATTTGCGATAGATAGATATATATATATATATATACACATACATACACACACACACACACAGATGTCACAGATTAAGCAACACACACACACACACACACACACACGTCACAGTATAGAAAAAGTGTCCTTTTGAATTGGGTCACACGCTTTTCTATGCTTTCACCCAGGCAGCTTACTTCATTATATTCCTCAATGCTTCAATAGACAGGGGACCTATTATATAGACAGGTGGCTGTCTGAGGGGGGGCGCATAGATCAGAACTCAGCCTTAATATCCAGTCGGAGCTGAAATTCTGAGTTTTCATATGCAGAACAATGTCATATTCTACGCTCTCACCAGGGCAGAAAGAAGTGTACAAATGAAGACATATTTTCTAGGCCAAAGCAAAGTTGAATTTAACACACATTTGACCTAATTATAAATCTACCTTTAATTGGTTCTGTAGCTTGGTCACCTCTGCATTAGTAGTGTCTGTATTAGAAGCAGTTCCGCAGGTTAGCTTGGTAAGGGTTTCTTTGCAAGTGACCTTCTCAAGTTCTCTGTACTTTTGCTTCCACAATTCTAAATCTGTACAATAATAAAATGACAACATATGGAATAAAACAGTTGGAGACAGCAGGCCTGTCATAAGGGCACGGACAAGGCATAGGGGGTGATTCAGAGTTTGTGAGTAAGGGTAAAAAAAAGGTGCAAGTTTACAGCTCAGCTAAACCATTTTGCAAAGTAAGGGGTGTTCATTAATTTAAAATCTTTTGCATGCAGGGAAAATACTTTACTTTTACAAATAGAACTCAGATAATGCAAAGCTTTATGTTTATTCTATAAAACAGAGTTGAGCTAAGAAACTTCACCTCTTAATTTAAATTCTGGTTTCACAATGTAAATTTTCCTCCCCTTGCAGTTCAAAATGGTATTGCTCAGGTCTACACCTGCACCTAAAAAAAGGTGTAAGCGCATCTCTGAATCAGCCCCATACACACTTTGGTGGGCAAACCATTAATCAGGACCAGGGTTGAACGATTTAAATCAAATGATTAAATTAACGAAACTGGGACTGCTTGTTCCAATAATCGTCAATTTATGCCGGTCATCATTAACTTTCGTGCATCCATGAAACCATTTCCCCCTATACGTTTGAAGTGAAGTATCTCCTCTAGCCTGGTGGATGTCCTACGCAGAAGTGAGACACTTCTGTAGTAAATCTTCTGAAGCAGATGGTCACCGCAGTTTCATCAAGCGCAGGAATTGAAAGGATTTTTTCAACGTACGATTTTGTACAATCCAAAACACGCAACAGATTGGGAAATGAAAAAGCAGCTAAGCTGGTTGAATGCTACAGAGCCTTTTCTGTTGAGGACAAACGTGAGGCCGTGGACAAAGACACGTACATGTTTGACTCCAACAACTGATTGAGTGAAATTCTGTGCCTAATTATACTTCTTGATGCAACTGTTTAGTGTGTATTTATTCTATTACTATTACTTTGTTCATTTTGTTTCTGTTCTCACTTCAAACATTGTTCATTTATTACTAAAACAAGGTGTAAACATCTAAAATTAAACTGTTTACTTAAAAAAAAAATCAGATTTAAATAAAAAAAAAGCTGATTTAAATCAAATAAATTCAATTAAAAAAAACAAACAAACAAAAAAAAAATCAAATTTTTATACAACCCTGATCAGGACTAGTGACATCACAACAGCATAAGCCTTTAAAAATAGCAGCTACAACTGTGTGTGAGGACCGGTTCACTTTAAAGCAATACACTGGAAAAGAAAGCAAAGCTGCACTTGATTAGCCAGTAGCACAATATATACAGCAATGTTGCCTGACACATAGTCAATAAAATACTCAGTGCTGCACATAAATTACCCTTTCCCAGACAACACACTTACTTTCACATAATTTCTCTGCTTCTACTACTTTGGCTTCAAGTGCTCGCTCTTGTTCTTCCTGAGTCTGTTCCTGCTCAATAAGTGTCAGCTTCATATCTTCAATTATCTTTTCTTTCGCCTTCACATCTAAGACACACAGGCACAACAAGTGTCAGCTGCTATAGGAGCATTTCCATGTCTTTTTCAGGAGTCATTAACTGTTACACTATTAAATATAGGAGAATAGCTTCAAAGGGTTAGTTTACTAATCTGTATTGAACTTTTTTTTTTTAATGTTTAAAAGGCAAATGATCTAAATAGAATGGATGGAAGAATATTTTATGGATGTTACCGTTCCCCCACTGCAAGGAAACAAGTGCACCCTATGGCACTTACTACCTAGAGAGAAACTACGATTAAACAACTGATTAATCCCAGTACACAGAGCACAAGGCTGGGATGCAGGAACCGATGTTTACTGTTTGCTGCAGCTGTCACATTTCCAATGCATTAGATCAGCTAATGCAAAAATAAACAAGATTGTCGATGCACGGTGAGTGAAATACAATCCCAGGTTTTCATTCTCTTATTTAAAACTTGCATTGAAGTCTAATGGACGGCACAAAAAAAAAAAATGAGATAACGGGCCAGATGCAGACCTACGCTTCCATTATGCTTCATCGCGTAGTGTGTTTACACTAGCGTATTTTCTATGCACTCCTTTCGCTTGCACGTACTTTTCCGTAACTACTGATGTACGTAAAGGCTTCACGTACGTAAGCGCCTAAGCACGCCAAGACTGTACGATTTAAATGCCCCACCCCGCCTCCGAAGCGTAATTAGGGGTGTCGTATGGTTGTCACGCCCCTTCATTTATAGTTACGCTGTTGATACGTGGGTGGTACGTACGTTCAGAGTTTACGTGGCGTAACATCTGCCACACACATGCGCAGTACATACAAAATAGCGTTTTTACGTCACCGGCTAGTGTAAATACGCTAAAGTACTTAGTTCTGGATCTACCCCAATATGGTTATTGGACCTATACAATATATACACAATTTATTAGAGAATAGAGGGCAATACAAGGGTAATAGGCAGGCCCGGTGACAAGGGGGAGAGCTGTGAAGGACCCAAGGCATAGAGGGACCCCTACAATGCACTGCTGCAGAGGAGGGATGGGGCCCCCAAAAACATGAGTGTACCAGGCTCCAAAATTTCTGTTGCCGGGCCTGGTATTAGGCAGTCCCTTTTGAAGGTCAGAGGGTTGCCCTTGGGACTGCTAAAGTTCATTGGTTTTCTGGTCACTGGTATAGATGGTGTGTGTTCGCTTATGTGGATGAATGACCTTAAAGATGGCTTTTTGATCAAGAAAGTAAAACAAAAAAAAACTACCAAATTGGTTTCATTCCTGAAAATGTTCCATGTTTTTGTTAATAAACAATAATTATTAAAAATGGCTCAAATTTTAATACATTTTCCAACAAGTTTAATGCAGGTCATATACTAGAAATACTTTCTAAGAAGTGAAGAAATGGTAAAACATTGTGCGTTATTTAAATAAACTTGAAGGGCCGCTATGCACTCGCCAAGCAATTTATTTAACTCACTCAGTAAATAAAGGACAGTACCTACAATCAGACACTTTACTCATGCCCAGAAGATGAACCATTCTACATAGAAACATAGAAAGTGACGACAGACAAGAGCCACATGGCCCATCCAGTCTGCCCAGTTGTTTATTTAAAACTATACTGATCCTAGACCTTATTTACCCACAACTTAGTTTGAGATTTAGGATCTCCTTATATTTATCAATAATCACTTTACCAAAAACAGGTAGCAATGGATGAATTACTGTTCAGTGTATTTTACACCTCAGATGCAGAGGTTTTTGTTTTATAAAAGTGGGATGGATGGAAGTTTCACTTACACCTATACAAGCTGCATTCAAGTTCTAAGGTCTCCTATTTTTTTTTTCTCGAGAATGGGAGCAGGTAGACAGAACTTGAGGAAGGTTTTAAAAGATGCGGGTATTATTTAAGGTTGTGAGAGACAAATGGCAGCACCACAGTTCAAAGAATGCATGTGGCGCCACCTGCTGGTGGGAGCGTTCTAGACACAATGGGCCTGATTCAGAGATCCTTCGGCGATCGGGCCGCAAATATCCGCATCTAAGTGCAGGTCGGAACAGATTACACCCACCAGAATAAACAGTCACTCCCCTCGCAACCTCCGGCCGGACCTAAACTTCCACCTCCATAGACTTGCCCTAACTGGCCGCACTCACTTCCGACACTTTGTGTATTAGTTGCGTATATTTAGGGCCCTAACACTCTGTAAGCGCGCCCACTTTCCCCTCAACTAAATGCCTCCCCCCGCCCATTTCTATGCAAATCCTTAGGTCCATATATTTCCGCCGCACTTAGGGTCGCATTAGTCTCCGCCCGATTCACAAGTCCGACCTTAAGGCATTTCCGACCTTAACTTCAACGTACATGGCGTTGCACTATTACTACGCATGCGCAGTTGATGCAAAAATCGATCCGACCCTAAATATACGCACAGAACTATCGTTAGTTCCGGATCTCTGAATCAGGCCCAATGTGTGCACAAAGGTGCATTGCATACATTACAGAGCATATTGACATAGCGTGGTACCTTCTGGGCATGTCCAGCAATAGCCACACATTAAATTGTTATAATACGTCTAATTGTTATTTATAGGAGAATATATAACTGAATGAAGAAACATTGACTACGTCTTGTGAAAAATCCCCTGTGCCGCTTGTAATTTGTTACTGTGCAAATACGCTCTCATTGAGCAGAAAATGCATTAAACGAGTGATTAATTTTCAGCCTCCTTCTTGGAAATAACCGTTTCCATATCTTAATTCTGCCAGTCTTCATGAATGCGAGTCATTCAGATTTATGTTCAGGAAACGTAGCCAAGAACTGATCTTTAATGAATTGCCAATTAATATGCTATTTGACTTTAAATGTAATCAACCACAATCATTCAAACTTTAACTGGGGAAAAAAGGAAATATTATATCAATCTTTCAGTTAATTCACCAATTTAAAGCACTTGAGAGTAGACAAGCCTTAAAAATCTATTGGATAACATGCCATCATTAATAAACATTAGAGCCTATGCTTTAAGAAAGATACAGCATTTGTAAAACTATTCTCTCCTCATTTCTCAAGATTGTATGAAGATCATTCACCCTTGATTGTGCTACAAGGGATAATATTGAGTTATGTATGGATAAAATTAATGAGGATTCATTTCCATTAGACTATTATTATTAGACTAAGCAGTCAAATAAGCAGGAGTATGACAGCATTAATATTCATTCATGGCATAGCTTTTATTCTGCATAGCTGGAGAAAGCTCACCAGGAAAAGAGAACTAATAACATGCATCCACTCTTCTCCACCACACCTGAGCCTACTCACAAGGTGCCCTCTACAACTGAGCTCTCGAGAATCACTGCTGATCTCTAGTGGAAACTTGATGCTAAGTCAGGGTATTCATCAAATAAACGCCTTAGGCTGATAATGGACTGACTGAAAAGCAAGTCATGTGACCTACCCAGAGACCCAATTAGCTTCTTTTCAACCATTGCCAATAGTTACATGTGTAGTGGATTGGACAGATTATTGTTCAATGTGTGGCCAACATTTGTTTTGAAAAAATCAACAAATATGAAAAAACATCCAGTGATATACAATATATCAACAATCTTTTATAAATCAGTATTACCAAAAAGTGAATTGTGAACATTTTAACAGCTTTAAGTTCCTTTGTTAGCTGGATGACAATCCCACACTGGGTTTGCTTTGTAAATCTTAAACATCCAGTAACAACTTTACATTTGTTTAGTAACACTATCTATATTTCTTAACTTATTTCCCTGGACCACACAATATGTAGCAGGTATTGCGTTATGGAGTATATCTGCTTCAGGCACAGTAGTACTCAATTATACAATTATCGGTAGATTGTACCACTAATCACTGTAGTGTGTGGTGCTGATGGATTTCTGAAATATCAGATAATCATCGCAGAAAGGCTGGGGTCCTATAATCTGATCGTTCAGAATTAATAACTGAATACCGTCCCATCTGGTGTGTGGGCAAGTCTGATTATTGGCCTTGCACCTCCACCTCCTTTCCCCATCTGTCTGACATTCTGATTATCAGCAAGTACAGCAGTAATAAAGCAATGAAAGCTCTGAACTCTGCAAGAGATGCTAAGATTTCATTACTATTTTACAGCTACGCGTGCCAGGAATTATGGAGTCAGACAGACAGGGAAACTCTGGCCAGGAGTTGGAGGTGCCACACACTACTGACCTTAGTTACCACAGCCAGACAGTTAGCAAGTTGCAGGGTCCTCCTGTCAATCTCAGCAGCCCCTCCCTCTTCAACATGGATTATCGCTTCCAGCAGGAGAGGTGTGTGGCATCGCTATAGATACCCTTCTCTAGGGGAGAATCGTCCTGATTATTGGCCACCTCCTGCTGGGAACGTTGATCGCTCTAGTCCACTGTGTAACTAGCTTGACTCCCGTGTCACCCATTATTCTCCACTTTTAAAGCCTTCATTACTCACCTTGGGCTGGATCCAGACTTAAGTGCTTGACATTAGTTACTCCTGGGCTAAACCATGTTGATTGCAGGGGGATCTTAATTGTATTCTTTGCAGGGACATATCTTTGAATTGCTTACTGCACAAAGATACTGACCAGCTTTACTATCACACTGTTATTAAGACTTGGGATAGGAAACATCATCTCTCAACTCTAATACTGTTTGCAACAGATGAAATATGACTCCCCTGCAATCAACATGGTTTAGCCCAGGAGTAACTCATTTCAAGCACTTACTTAAGTCTGGATCCAGCCCCCTAACTCTAATTATATGACGCCTTTATCTTATTTTCATTCCTTAACTGTAATATCCTTACACAGTCAGCAAACAAAATAAGCCAATCTGATATTTTAGAGCCATGTGTTCCATCTTCCCACCTTTCCCTTTTGTAAGATCTCCAAACCTGCACTAATATCCTCAGCAGTCCCACAAACCCTGCCTGGCTCATTTGTTTGTAATTGTGGGAAAAAGCAACAAACCCACCCTAAACAAATATTTCATTCCTACAGGAAATATAGTCATTTCTTCATTACTGGTTATCCCATAACCAGATATTAATCCCTGAATCAATTTTCAAGCAGAAAGATTAATGTGGTTATAAGTACCAAATCACATATAAACTGCTTAAACAAAAAAAACTATAAAAGTAAATGGTTAACAAAGCGGCAGATATCCACCTCCACATGATTTACGTGTAAGAATACAAATGACATATTTTTTTAATGATAATTAGAACTTTAATGAACTCTTTTGTAACTCAGCACCTCTGTCAGTTCTGCCCTGCAGCGCCACCCCCAGGAGGCTTGAACCAGGGCGGATGTCAGCTGAAAAAGTTTATAACAGCGATCAGTACTGAGAGTCGTCTATAAACAGCCGCAGTCTGTGCATGTGCAGATCAGGGACCATTCTGGGCATGTGCAGAGCGGTCACCAAAATGCGCATACGCCAGCTGCTGGATTGGGGGAAGGGGATAATCTTTGACCAGCAGCCCTGCTACCCTATAGTAAAGTTTGGTTCTCTGAAAGCCCACCTCTCTACCCAAGTGTGCACATACCTGAAGCCTCTTCCTATACTGTGCTACCCCATTACCACCATCCTACACAGGTTATTGACTTTCCATTGATCCTAGTTCTATTCCATGAAAGAAAAGACAGCAGAGTCTCACATTTTTATCTGACATGATCATTATAAGCCAAAAGAGGCAAAAAGGGTTAAGAACATGTCGGCTGCTGTCTTTTCGTAGATAGCTAAGTATATAAGCAAAATATGGAAGTCATTACCTTGACATGCCTTCTGGTAAAGCTGCACTGTGTCTTCATTTTTCTCATTATCACGCGGGTCCTATAAATATAGTTATAAAAAAGGAGTTTATGAATCTCGGCTTTTCCATTGTAACCTTTATGAGAACATAAATCAGATACTGATCAGGAGGCGCACTCTGTCATGTCACTATGATTAACCAGATAGCCTAGTTATAAAGGAACACATTGTAAACTGGAGCGACGAGAGTAGAATGAGAGGAAAACATTGAGGCATCGCTGTGTTTCTAAACTGTCAGCTTCAACTACTAATATGGCTACAGTGTGTGTGTGTGTGTATGTGTATGTGTATGTGTATGTGTATGTGTATGTGTATGTGTATGTGTATGTGTATGTGTATGTGTATGTGTATGTGTATGTGTATGTGTATGTGTATGTGTATGTGTATGTGTATGTGTATGTGTATGTGTATGTGTATGTGTATGTGTATGTGTATGTGTATGTGTATGTGTATGTGTATGTGTATGTGTATGTGTATGTGTATGTGTATGTGTATGTGTATGTGTATGTGTATGTGTATGTGTATGTGTATGTGTATGTGTATGTGTATGTGTATGTGTATGTGTATGTGTATGTGTATGTGTATATATATAACCAAGCTATTAACATTACAAAGGAATTTATTGATTACTTAATAAAATATAAAAAAGTGTCTAAAAAGTGGTGAAATATTCAACAAATAGCACATCACCAGCTGGTTCATAAATGACATATATAGTAAGGAATGTGTTAGTTACAGCATGGGGTCAGAAAAGCCGTTTCCACTGCTTAGCATATATAGGCATCACATATAATAAACACTAATCCAGATATAGGACCGGATCCACATCTCCACATATTATGTGTGCGCGTGTCATTTAATTCTGCACGAGAGACGGATGTGAACTCCCCGTCACTTCCATCTCTCGTGCGTAAAAAGTGTGACTTACGTCACCATAAGGCAGCCTTAAGTCCCACTTGCGGATCAGTGGTCTGTCCGACGGCTCATAAGTAGGTGATCACAGCCACACTAATATTTCAATGCTTCCTCCCACCTACCCAGCCAGGCAGAGGGGAAGCACAGACCATTTGCACTTCAATCGTATAGAACCAAGTTCTGGACAATGGTAGTTACGTTAGTAAGTCTAACGTAATATCCAGTCCATTCAGCCCACTTACACACATTGCGTGCCATTGGTACGATCTCTGGATCCGGCCCATAGCGTGGAACCAGCAAGTCAGTTTACACAGTATACCATCTCTTAGCTCTTATCTCTATTTGTTGAATATTTTTTTTTCACTTTTTTGACAATTTAATATTTTATGAATAAATCAATAAAGACCTTTGTAATTTTAACTGCTCTTTGTTGTGCTTTATAGCCATTTACTGTTTTACTTAAAATAAGCAAAGAAACCAAATCTTAAAATGCATTTATTTGTGTTACATAAAGTGTAGTAGGGAGCAGGGCATTCAGGGGTTGGGACTGGAGAGGGAGGAGTCAGGGCTCAACAGTATGCGCAGTACTTCCTTTACTACAGATATGCTCCTAAGAAGCGACTGCTTCTGTGAATCCAGCCATAAATGAGTAAAACTGGCAGAATGGATGGGAAAAGTGGCTCTCATATACTGTCACGGTCTTTTCTAAACTGACTTACTTATCATACATATAGAAATTTCACGCACCTACAACAAACATTGTAGTTGTAGTAAAAATAGTATTTATACTGTAGTTTACATGTTTTTGTGTAGTTAAAGCAATATATTTTAGTTAGAAGAATAAATACTAAGCTGCGCTGCTTCCAAAAGTGCTTTGGAGAAGTAAAACTGTAGCTGCTGTGATGTAAACACTAAAGAATAAGAACTGCTCGGTTCTACAGGAGGCGGGTTTTCTAACCTTGGTAATGGGATGAACACTAGAAACACACGACATGAATGAAAGCTAGAACAGAACCATGATAAAACGAGACCACCTGCTATGCCCCCATTGTTATAATAATGACATGCAGAATGTGAGAAGTATTGATGGGAACCTTCATCAGCTGTTGAATTGTTCGCTGTTTCACTTCTAGTTCAGAAGACATTTGCTTCTTCAGTTTTTCGTACTCATTGATTTTGTGTGTTAAAGTCTTTGTCTCTTCACGCATTGTAGAGATCTGAAATAAAACAAGAAATTAATGAAGTATACATCAAACTAACCACCGCTTGTCACATTATGCAACAGGATTCCTTACATTGCAAAACCATGTTGGAGCAGAACTATCAATATATAACATTTAAAGCATCACATTACCTAAAGTCAGTATTTTAGTTCACAATAAAGAAGAAAACTCCATTATGACATATAATATATAAAAACAAGTATATTTATTAATACTGGTAGAAAACTAAACAGGGGCTGCTTTGCAGAGAGAGAGGATGCGTGTGTGTACTTTTTTGTATATTCTAACTTTTCTCATGAGAAATGGAACACAAAGGCTTCTTTTCATGTGGAAGTTTTGTATTTATTTATATTCCGATATTCCTTAATAAAACAAGTTTATTGCCTATTTCCTACTGCTCATAGAATGTCCAAAGGAAGACGGAAATTCTTTTATATGTTGGACATGTACACACACACATAATATATATTATATTCTTCATAAATAATGTTTGATATACACATAACCTTAGTGTCATCTAATGCCTGGGGTTATTACAGACTGTTATAAGTCTTATGGCATCAGAACGAGTCTCAAAACCCTTTAAAAAGCTTAATTTAAAATCAGTTCACAAGAACGAGGATTTATATTACTACTAGAAAGTGGCTCCAGTGTCTGCCAATTCACAAAAGGCGCTACATTGGGGCATGAGTTAGACTTAAGAGGGGTGCAAATAACAAATGCTAAACACTGTCTGATATACCGATTTATTCTGACATAACGTAAACAAATACTGAATATCTATTTTTTCATCTCTGACTTAAAGTTGAATTTTAAAACAGGAAAGAGCATCAAATACACAGTAGAGACAGCAGCAGCTGCTAATTACAGGTTATAGCTTAAGAAACATACATAAGCAGGTATTAGAAATAATCCGCATTAACAACATCTCTGGTGCACCGCGACGCCGTTCTACACCAGCTTCTGAATGGAGAAGAGATACGTTTTATAGTGTGAGAGTAGGGTGAGATACCAACCCAGGAACCAGAGAAGTGCCGTCGTGAGATTGCTAGCAGGGTCAGGTTCCTGCTTAACCAACGTAGGTGTTCTTGCCCACCCTCACTGAGGTGCTTAGCAATTCAGCAATCTCTCAGTATGCATATATTGTAAGTTGCAGGGTTCAATTGTTATGCTTTATATGCTTGATACAATTATGCTTGTTCCTATCTTGATTGTAATATTATTGCCTTACTATCAATTAACCATTGGCATTAGTTAACGGCATCTCCATTTAATGGACTGGATTCACAGATCTGTTGTGCGTTAGGTGCGGACAGACCAGCACCTAACTCACCCGTCCTGCCCCCCCCCTTTAGGTACCTTACCTTAGTGCCATAGGGCTACCTTAACTATCCGTGCAATTGCCACTACCCGCCTCCCCGGCTAATCTAAATACCTCCCCCCTCCCACTTTTACCCAAACCCGCCACGAGGCGTCATAACGCCACCTCTTTTTACCTAAAATACTGTGTGGTCTTTAAAGACCTCATGGAGGCAATCTACGCCCCAAACTGGTACATAGATTGCGTAAAGGACCTACTATGCACGCGCAGTACGTCCTTTACTTTAGATTTACTAAAAAGCGACTGCTTTTTAGTAAATCCGGCCCAATATATGGATTTGGTGTCAAATGGTTTTATATTTCGTTTCTAATTTTTCTAAATATTTTAATACTTAAAATAAAATTGACAATTTTTTTATATTGGGAATTTTGCTTCTTTATCAGAGCATATCACCTGGTATATAATAATATCTGCGTGCGCCATATTCTAGATACATCATGCAACCTAGTACCTAATATTGGGATAAAACAGGGAGAACGCCTACGTCTTCAGATTTGATTTTAGCATCTTACAGAGGGAAAGAATTAACACAGCACTGCATTAGAGGTTTGCATTAGAGGTTTGCTATTGCCAAGGAAAAATTGTAAAGGCTATTTCTCTAGGCAATGATTTCCGAATCGTGTCTGAAACCACTGACCTCTTTCTCCACTTGCTGTATTTGCTTTTTGGCATCCGATAGTTTATCTTTGAACTCTGTGCAATCTTCCTCCTTTCTCTGAAGCTCGAGCTGGACTGTTTTCAGCTGACTGGTTTGTTGGAAAAGTTCTTTCTTTAACCTTAATAACACAAAGCATTACATGAAAGGTGCACAGCGATTGATGATGGCCTGAATAATGCTGATACAAAAGACACTTATCACTGTTGCAGCAGCAAAACAGTCGCTCCAAAATACTAATATTTCTCATGATCTCAACTAAGTCTATTTGCTTTTAAAAAGAAAATACAATAACCGAGAACTGAAAAAAAGAAATCAATAACTAATTTACAACTAATGAAGGTATATATTGTCCATCCCTTAAAATGACAACTCTAGTGAGGGGTTTGGACTACATCAAAGCAACTTTGACACAGTTTAGCAATCATTACATTTGCACAGTTTGGTAATCATTATACTTACGTTTCTGTCTCTTCCGTTGACTCTTTGACTTCTCTCTCCCTCTTGTTCTTTGCATTTTCGGCAGCTGTAAGTTCTTCCTGCATTGCTCTAATCTTTTGTGCTAATTCAGCCTTCTCACCATTTAATTCCTGCTCGTTCTTTTCACAACCCATGTGTTTCGTCTGGAGATCTGCCAACTGTTCCTCCAGTCTCTGAATGGCAGCAGATTTCTCTTTACTCTCTTCTTCCAAGCCACTAAGCTTTTCATATTTGTCTTTGTGAGAATCCACAAGCAGTCCTAGGTCCTTTATCTGTTGACTATTTAACAATAACTCATTCTTATAGTCAATTTCTTGCTTTTTATGTGTCTCCAAATGGTTGGAGATTTCGAACAATTGCTCTCTAAGCTGGATGATAAGTTCATTTTTTTCCTTTAGAATGCAATCTTTGGAAGCCTCCTCGCTCCGCTGAGCTTCCCTTGTATTTTGCAAAACGTCCATTTCTTTTTGTAGGTTTTCAAGCTGATTTTTAAGCTGTAGGATCTGCTTGTCCTTTTTGACAGATTCCTGAAGAACGATGTGACATTTGGTCCACAGACCTTCTATCGCACTGTAAAATACACTCTCTCTGTCGGATGACATTGTTTCAGACTTTTCCCCAAGGTTTCTCTTACAGGATTCCTCCACCATATCATTTAGACTAGGTAACTCTACCTCCTCAGTGCCACCCTTTATATCACTC
>WWET01001154.1:152479-167079 GCA_011038615.1 Limnodynastes dumerilii
CTAAGACGTGCTGGGCGATATGACGTCATTGACGTCACGCCCAGCAGTGCACATATTAGGAAGGGACAAGCGGAAGAAGCTGAGGAGCGGAGCACATAGGAAGAAGCTGAGGAGCGGAGCACATAGGAAGAAGCTGAGGAGCGGAGTGGAGTGCATAGGAAGAAGATGGAGAAAAGAAGAAAAGGAAGGAAGTAAATGAAAGGTAGGAAAGAATAGAGAGGGAGTCAGTGTGTGTGTGATTGTGTGCCATAAGAAAGTAGGTGCAGTGTGATGGTATGGGCAGTGTGATGGTATGGGCAGTGTGTGTGTGATTGTGTGCCATAAGAAAGTAGGTGCAGTGTGATGGTATGGGCAGTGTGTGTATGATTCTATGCTATAAGAAAGTAAGGGCAGTGTATGTGATTTTAAGCCATAAGAAAGTATTAGCATTGTGATGGTATAGGCAGTGTGATGGTATAGGCAGTGTGATGGTGGGGGCAGTGTGTGTGTGATTGCATGGCATAAGAAAGTATAAGCAGTGTGATGGTGCGGGCAGTGTGTGTGTAATTGCATGGCATAAGAAAGTATTAGCAGTGTGATGGTATGGGCAGTGTGTGTGTGATATGTTACATTGTGTGACCTAATTAATATGTTAGATTGTGCGACTTAATAATTTGTAACATTGTGTGATTTAATTAACATTTAAAATTGTGCTACTTAATACAGTATGTTACATTGAGGTATATCCTTGGTCAGGCCTTATGCATTCTCTGATATAACACCTCGGTAATGACACTTATGATGATTTTAAAACTCCTGATGGTGATGCAGCCGATCCACCGCAGGAAAGCATTGCACTCTCCCCTCGCTCTCCTATGTGCGAATAATGGATCCACAAACAGGCTGGCAGATTACTAGATTGTACATAAAGGGCTTAGCCAAGCCCTTACTGTACAGATTAAATACCAGTGCCCATCCCTCCATATGTATCTCGTACACCGGGGGGGGGCTGATTTCCGCACACATCGGGCGGCTGCATTGCCATGCGGTAATATGCGCACTGAGCATGTGTGAAGTCTGCTGGTTTGAATCCGGCCCATAGTTCAGAAAATGGTTCTAAAATGCGATGCATTCTGTCAATTTACAGAACCCTGTGTATTGGGAACTGCGGTGACTGAATAAATGTGGATACCTTAAACACCACTGAAACACATAACTCTTCCTCTTGCTCCACTGTTATTCACCAATTATCACAGATTGCACATAACTATGAGTGCACTTAATTTATACAGCGTGATATTTGTCTTTTGTGCAACCTAGTATTTTTCATATGTATGTTTTTTGGGTGATTTTCACATTCTAGGTTCCTTTGTGATTATTTAACTCTGTTTGTGTTAAGCTGGTCAAGCTAGTTTCCGATGTTTTAAGATGAGTCAATAAGCTCTCTGAATGGCTCCCTCTTCTCTTAGTGCCTCCCTCTTCTGCTATGGTTATTGGTCCCAGCAAGAGAGGTGTATGGTATTGATAATGGGACCTTTCCCTGGCAGGAAATCGTCCCGTATATTGGGCCACCTCCTGCTGGTATAGATAATCGTCCTAGTGTATGGCCAGTTTTAGTGGCTGCAATTGTCTAGGAAGCACCATCAAATCTATTTTTCACACTGTAGATAACCCTGTCATTTACAGAAGACAAACAGTAATAAAAAATGGCAAAAGGTGGGTGAGGGAAATGGGAGGATCTTGTGGTTGTGTTGCCACGGTATAATTATACATTTCTTAGGTTCTTGTCTAGATTAAACAGAGATAATCTGATTCTAGTGAGTCACTCAGGTGAGGAATACACAGGAGCTGTCAATAATGAAGCAATAGCATAATGAGTTATGATGATAAATATAATTCCCAGATGTAGCAACCACTTATATTTCATTACAGTAACTTACAAAGCCCTGAGAAAACAGCACATCAGTAGGTGTCTTATTCTTCTTATCCAATTTTCCTAATTTGCACTGATATGGTATCCTGGAAGAAACTCAGTATTGATGGGTCCTTTCAATTTGGATTGAAGTACGGGACTGACTGCAGAAGTGACTGTTTTTAAAAGAGGCCTTATACAGGTGGGATTGGATTATATGATTATGTCAAGGATTTTGGTGACATCTTGGTGTTGCTTTTGTAAAAATGGACGGACCATGGAGGTCGGAATGGGAAAGCATAATGGACCAGATTCATAGAATGAAAATAAGAGAGGAAAAACCATGTTTATATCAGGGGAATCATATTTTATCTGTTGCAAATAGTATTAGATTTAAGGTGTGTTGTTTCCTAGCTGAAGTCTAAATAACAGTGTGATAGTAAAGCTGGTCAGTATCTGTGTGCAGTAAGCAATTCGAAGATATCCCTGCATGCAAAGAATACAATTAACTTGACTCCCCCTGAAATCAACATGGTTTTGCCCAGGAGTAACTTTCCTCTCTTATTTTCAATCTCTGAATTTGATCCAATATGTTTTATTTATTAATTTAATGGTGGTAAAATTTTCCCAAGTACCTATCTAGGACCTGTTTACTCAGTTACTCAGCTATTTTATTAGATCTATAAATAACAGTTCCATACCATCATTATTTTAGCCTCATTAATTAGCCAATTAAACATTCTATATCACTGTAGCTCCTGAAAGAATGTGATAAGTGACAGTTGCAGAGCTGCTTAGTACACTTTTATTAGGTTATACCATCGTGACAAATCATCATAAACCATATCCAGACTTACCACTTATTACTTATCACAAGCTTCAGAAACTGTCTGCTTCTTGTGTTTAGTGCCTGTTCCTGGTGGAACCTGAGGGTTCCTTAAATACCAGGGGCCAGATTTACTAAGCTGCAGGTTTGGAAAAGCGGAGATATTGCCCATAGCAACCAATCAGATTCTAGATGACATTCTCTAGTATGTAATAGAAGAGTGAGAGCTAGAATCTGATTGGTTGTTATGGGCAACATCTCCACTTTTCCAAACCCGCAGCTTAGTAAATCTGGCCCCAGGAGTTAAAGGAGGTATCCAGGAGCCCTATCTCAATTGTTGGCAAGCTGGATAGGTCAAGCTGGCAGTCAGTCAGTCCCATAGGCAAGACTGCGATCTTGTGCTAAGACCTATATTCCCCGACCTCAACAGAGCCGGAACTCCCTACCTTATTAGGCTATAAACAAGTTCATTGGTATTAATTATTTAATTTCTTCATTCCACATATGTGCAGTATAGGGTAGGATTGAATAATGTTAGTATCATGTACTCCTACCAAGCTATCTTATCGGCACGTCTTAGCCTTATAATGTCTGATTCCACACGGTATTAATAACACATACATATAAAAGCACATAATAAAATGTAGAACAACGGCCATCACACAGTGCCCATGGTAGTTTTTTTTTGTTTCTCATTAGGATAGCCCCTAATGGCCCGGGCTAAATTTAAGTCAACCGTGACCAGATCCACAACAGTCCTGACAGCTGGAGGGGTAAATAGACAAGAAGTGTGTCATGAACATCCAGATAGTGTTCCTAGTGTCGTCAGGATGCCTCGTTTGTTTACAATACTTGGCCAATTGTGTGTACAAAACTTGGCCTTGGACTTTTCTAAATGTTCTCTTATTATACATACAGGCTCTGATTCAGAGTTAGGAGTAACAGCAGAAGGGAGCAAATTGTAGAAACTTAGTTAAACTGTAGTGGAGACAAATTTCAAATGAGCTAACAGAATGAGATGAATTGTTGTTGCTTGTCGCTGTACTCTAATTCAGAATGTAAAAATGAAGCTGTTAAATATTTGTGCTGTTACTCCTAGGACCTGATTCAATTGTCCGCGATCCCCAATCGCGGTGCTTTTTCCGCAAATTTACATTGCAGATATTTATCTGCGATTTTTTTAAATTACCGTAATAGATAGGAAAAGGCGTACTTCGTGCTTTTTTCCATCTTCGCAGGCAAATGAATTAGGTCCCTTATATACATCAAGTCATGCATTAACCTCTATTCTTATCAGGCCTAGGTGGATGGTACAGCTACAGAATGTCCAAGGCTGCCCTTAATATGGCCACCAGAACCCTTTCAGTGGAACTGGGGAGAGGAAAGAATAAAGTGGTCTGCGTCTCTCTACACCCAGGAACTGTGGACACAGACTTGTCAAGACCTTACCATAAAAATGTTCCCAAAGACAAGCTGTTTTCTCCTGAACAAGCCGTCACCTACCTTATGAACACTATTGACCAACTGAGTATGGACCAGACGGGAAAGTTTTTTTCATGGAATGGATCTGAATTGCCATGGTGAAATATCTTCAATATTGAACTGTAATGTGAAATTAAATTATTATAGCATCATTAAAACTTGATTGTTCAAGTTGCTGATCATTCTAATATAGATAAAATAGTCACCAAACCAAGGTATGCCAGAGAAGCAGAATTACTAATAAGCGGTTTTGTTAAACTGCTGCTTTTGGAGGACTTTTCTAGGCAGTTTGTAAACCACCGGAATGACTACTTTTCTAAGCCTGCACTTTTTAAATCGTTATCCTGATTTTTATAAGGTAAAGAAAACAAACTACTGAATTTATAAAGAAAAAAAGTTGCAAGAACCATCTATAAAATATAGATGATTATGAGAGGCAACTTTGATAAAAATGTCAAAAAACCCCTTAATGTACTGAAACATAATCAACCTGTAAAAAAGAAACAGACTACTATGTAATGCTGGTGCTTGTATTTCTCCAAGCAATAGCATATCCATTGTTGGCAGGGCATGCTGTCACTTGTAGAACGACAAGCTACAGAGAGCCATGTTCCCTGGTGCTACTGCGGTATGTAATTATCCGTAAATACATTGGGGTAGATCCAGAACTACGTCCGTCTTCCATAGACGGACGTAATTCAATAAACAATAGCTGCTGTGCATGCGTAGTAGCTATTGTACGTAGTCTGTGTATCGTTTCGATACGTAGATTGCGTATATGCGGTCTTTTAGACCGCATGTACGCAATCTACGCCTCGAATCGATACGCAGATTTCCCCATTATTATTAACTCCTATATACTGAGCATACAATTTAGAAAAAAAGCCATTACTACTTACAATTCAGAAGTCTTCATGCGGCTTTGTGGTCAATGGTTGCCATCTCTTGAGCACGTGGTTTAAAAAAAAAAAAAAAAAAAAAGAACAAGTGGCGAAGAGGTGCTGATTCTATGCCCTTCTGCCGATACTCACACTTCTGGCAACAGCGGCCCTCAATTTGTAATCTCTGACCATGTGGGTCGATCAGAGCTTATAAATTCGGTTTGCGAAGATGATAGCGGTTAGAACTCTGCGCTGTTTGGAAGCGTTTTTTGTTTTGTTTCTGGGTCACACATGCCTGGAAACATTAGAAGCCACCGGAGCAGGAAGAATTCTAGATACTAAAGACCAGATCCAGACCCCCACATGCTTTCAGTATGTGCGGGGGTCTGGTTGTTCGACAGAGAGAGGGGAGTGTACGCCCCCGTCACTCCAATCTCTCATGTGGGCTTTATGGCAGCTAAGTTCCGTGCGAATCTTGGAGGGCGCCCCTACGTGTGTAAGTGGCCTGATGTTCGCAGGTCAGAATCTGGCCCTAAGAAATAATAAACCTTTTTTTTATATTTGTCCTGGTGCACTACACTTTACTCTGTGTGTATGGGGATGGATACCAATAGCGCCAGAACGCTACAGGGTTACATGGCAGTTTGTGCTTGACGCGGTATATAGTTCTAGTACAGAGCATGGACATTTTTACTGTTTTATTACGTGTTAGGAACTATGCAGCTCAACCTGCCCCCCAAATCGCTGAATCTACTATTTAGCTTTAACATTAAAAAGACGGTGGTTTGAAGGATTTAAAACCGGCAGACATTGCTGGTGGCCTTAAATTGACACATTAAACCGGAGAATAATACATTTGGGTTTGGACCCTAAAACTGCCAGCAATGTGCCAGCAATGTGCAGCGAAAACGCTGTCAAAACCGCCCAATTTACCGCTAAATCACTGAGGAGTCTGTGTTACTGGCCTTTTATTCCAACTGTCCGGATGCAGATCTAGGTATAAATATATGGATGATAAGGAAGGCATGCCAGCCATACTATTACACATACTATTACAGAATCGGGCCATAATTTAAAGATTAAAGGGAACTTTTGATTTGATCAAACCAAAATGTCCTTGTAGTGTTCTTAGGACAATGAGCGGGAACCAGACTTAAGAAAACCAGCTCACTTACGTACGTACGTCAGCTGTGAATTGGATGCTGCGTTCTGTGTGGAATTCAGGGTGAGCATAGTTAGTTAGCATAAATAGTTAACAAAGACCTTACGTACTATTTAAAGAGATGTGTGAAATACAAAAGGTAGGGTCCTGAGCATGGAAATAAATTTTGCACACAGGAATGATGGGGAAGTGCGTTTTTAGGATGTACAATCCTGCACAAGGGCCCCCTCACTTCTTAAAACGTTCCTGCTCCGGTATGTAATAGGAAAGTGAGAGCTAGAGTCGGATTCATTGCTATGGGCAACATTTCCACTTTTCCAAACCCGCAGCTCAGTAAATCTAGCCCTAAGTCTGGATCCAGTCCAACAGGTTTAGAGCAGTAATCAATAAATGGGGAGATGCAAAAGCAAGGCATATACAGCAGTGACTCACAGAAGAAGCCTCCTTGCCTTCCCTATGAGACTGGGTGATATTTCAATGGACATATTGTATGACATGGAAAACACATTAAAGTACTTCTTTTAGTTACTAATAATCATAATATACATTACACTAAAGAAAATTATAAGTACATTGGGCTGGATCCAGACTTAAGTAAGTGCTTGAAATTAGTCACTCCTGGGCTAAACCATGTTGATTGCAGGGGGAGTCATATGTAATCTGTTGTAAACAGTATTAGAGTTGAGAGGTGATGTTTCCTATCCCAAGTGTAAATAACAGTGTGATAGTAAAGCTGGTCAGTATCTGTGTGCAGTAAGCAATTCAAAGATATCCCTGCATGCAAAGAATACAATTAACTTGACTCCCCCTGAAATTAACATTATTTAGCCCAGGAGTAACTTACCTCTCTTAATTTCAAGCTCCTTCCTAAGTCTGAATCAGGTCCATTGGGAGGGATCTAGACAAATGAGAAGGGGGCAATTCCCAATCTCTGGGATCGGAAAATGCTTTTTGTTAGCGTCAGAAGCGCCACATTCCCAGGATGGATTTTCTGGATCCAGAGTTCCATCCTGAGCGGGACCATTTACGTTGTGGATCAGGATAGTAAAATGATGGTGTATGTTGGAATAGAATTGATCAGAATAGGAACATACAGCTCTGGGATTTGTTTAAAACACTCCTAGTAATATCCATGCTGTATAGAAATTTTCTACCCAGGTATACCATAGATGGATCTGCTAATGGTATGTATGCCTACTTGTAATTTTTACCCTAACCCTCCCCTTGCATTACCCTAAGCCTTTGAGAGATGATGTTTCCTATCCCAAGTCTAAATAACAGTGTGATAGTAAAGCTGGTCAGTATCTGTGTGCAGTAAGCAATTCAAAGATATATCCCTGCATGCAAAGAATACAATTAACTTGACTCCCCCTGAAATTAACATTATTTAGCCCAGGAGTAACTTACCTCTCTTAATTTCAAGCTCCTTCCTAAGTCTGAATCAGGTCCATTGGGAGGGATCTAGACAAATGAGAAGGGGGCAATTCCCAATCTCTGGGATCGGAAAATGCTTTTTGTTAGCGTCAGAAGCGCCACATTCCCAGGATGGATTTTCTGGATCCAGAGTTTCATCCTGAGTGGAACCATTTCCGTTGTGGATCAGGATAGTAAAATGATGGTGTTCTATGTATATGTTGGAATAGAATTGATCAGAATAGGAACATACAGCTCTGGGATTTGTTTCCAACACTCCTAGTAATATCCATGCTGTATAGAATATTTTACATACACAATGACAATGTTGTCTGCAGATTTTTTACGTAACTTTTATGGGGCTGTAGGTCACCGCTTCGAAAAGACCTTTTTCAAAAGGGTAATTTTCTACCCAGGTATACCGTAGATGGATCTGCTAATGGTATGTATGCCTACTTGTAATTTTTACCCTAACCCTCCCCTTACATTACCCTAAGCCTAACCTTCATCTCCCCGCAGCCTAATCCTAATGTTCTCCTTCCTGCAGCCTGACCCTAAGACCCCCCTGCCCACAGCCTAACCCTCAAACTTCCTTACCCAAGTACCTCCATTCCGGTGCTGGTCTGCAGCATGCTTACCCATTCATTCATAAAAATTTAGAAATAGTAGTATTTTAGAAATAGAGGCAGACGAAAATCAGCTTTCGGCTGCCTGTATTCCTAAAATGCACTTTTGGACCGGCAACTCCGTTCCTTTTTAGAGGAACAGTGGACTCATCATATGACACTGATAAGTACAGCAGTTCTCCTCAACCTTTTCACACCCTCGGCACACCTAAGCCCTTCCCAGAACTAGCACACCAAAAGCAAAATATACAATGTTTTTTTATGTTTTTGTTTTTTTATTGGATATATTTAACATCACAGCTAATAACTTTTTTTTCTAACTTATATTAACTATGTTAGCGAGTATCCCCCATCATGTGCCTCCAGCCTCCCCAGTTGCCCCCTTCATGTGCCTCCAGCCTCCCCAGTAGTATTATTAACGCTTCTTTATATAGCACCATAAATTGTCTGCAGAGCTTTAGAGAAAATTTGGCATTCGCATCAGACCCTGCTCCTACTGGATCTACATACTGAGGTCCCTAACACACAAACACACACACTAGAGTTAATTTAGGCAGCAGCAATTAACCTACTGGTATTCTTTGTCTTTGATATGTGGGAGGAAACCCATGGAGATACGGGGAGAACAGTAACCTCCATCATGTGTCTGCAGCCTCCCTAGTAGCCCCCATTCATGTGTCTCAAGCCTCCCCAGTAGTTTTGCCCAGAAGGGAACGGGATGAGAGCAGGGTGTGGGCAGAGTGTGGTGAAATAGTGAAATTATTTCCTTAAGGCAAGGTCTTCCAGTGCTTTATCTCCTGTTGGAGGCATTGCACCTCGGAACACTTGGCAACATCTCCTGGCACACGACCAGTGGTGTAACTAGTATGGGTTTTGTAGGGCATGATCCCTAGGCGCCGATGGCTTTGGAGGTGCCATCGGTGCCATTAGGTCGCATACCTGACAAAGCCCACCATTACCAGTGCACAAAAAGAAAGAATAAAACCCTCTTACCTTACTCTAAACGAGAGCAACTGCAGCATGGCATCCACCAATCAGTGTTCAGCGCCAGCCCATAGAACACACAGCGAGATTAGTTAACTCTCACAGTGTGTCGTGACCTGCGCTATCCGGCTGTGAACACTGAGGGGAGGATGCCGCGCCGCAGTTGCTCTCAGACTCAGAGTAAGGTAAGAGGGTTTTATTCTTTCTGTTTGTGCACTGGTGGTGGTGGGCTTTGTCGGGTATGTGACCTGATGGCGCCTCCAAAGCCATCAGCACTTTGGGCATTTAGGCTAGTTACGCCCCTGCACATGGCACACTGGTTGAGGAGCACTAAGGCTGAGGACTGTTATTGGCAGTTTTCTATTGCGTATGAGGTACTGTGTTTGGAGATACTGAGCCTGATCCATAATTAATAAATTCCTCTAACTTATGAATGCTACGTACGTTGGTATGCCCTGAATAGGTACTGTGTATGCACAGTACCTATATTTCGAGATATGCATGGTGTGTGTAATCAGGTATGTAAATGGTACAGTAAGGGCTAGGTCCAAGGCACAGATTCACCATCCCCATGTGGGGCAGCCCTGTTCTGTGTGCGTTATTTTTTATTACAAATTCCAGAGGCTATGCACAGAATTTGCTATTAAATTGAGATCAGGTCCACTGTTCCTATCTGAAAGGGTCACCATGCCCTGTGCTTGCCTTCCTTTTCTATTGTATTAGTACCTAGAGGCCAAATATAAAGTAATTTATTTTTGTTTTGATGCTCTGCTTATTAAATAGGCTTTATTATTCTTTTTATCCCAAGTGACTGAAATAATAAATTTATTGGGAAGCTCAAGTAAAGCAGCTCTTAGGCATGTGGAAGGAGACATGACAGTCTGATGATGGAGAATAAGTGTATGAATCTTTAATGATAATTAATTGACTCCTTTCCCTGTAGTAAGGGAATAACACAGCGTGTGCGTGTGTGGTACACCTGTACATTATAATGGGGTAGTCTCCAGCCCGCTGTGCCCCCTCCTGCCTCCCCCTGGCATGTGGTGGGCGGTGTGTGACGTCACGGCGTGTGGCGCTCGGCAGTGACAGTCGGTTACTGCAGTTTGGTGACATGACCTCGCCGTTGTTACCGAGCAGGAGCCTTATACCGAGGTATTAATAAGGTTTGGGAAGAGATCCCCGGGTGGAGGGCAGCAGCTGTCTGCATACTCGAGTGACGCCCCCTCCTCAGGCTTCACCTTGTAGTGATGGGGGATCATGCGCAGCCCGAGGCGGCCTCAGCCTCCCACTACCAGAATGGATTCCATACATCGGGGACCCCCTTACTCAGCAACGACCACGGATCATCGGGTCACCACCGCGCACTGTCCGATGCCCTGCATCAGGGCTCCCCGGCCAAGAAGAGCAAGATCCGGAGGAGGATGGACTCGGGCAGAAGGAACAGACCCCGTAAGTGGCTTTTATGGTGGTCTTGTACCCAGGAGCTGACAGCTGCATGCAGGATGTGCTAAATGGCCCCTATTGCCTCGCTTCCTCACGATCTCAGTGGATGCAGAGCTGTCAATCACTGGCCGGAGTCTCCAAGTCACAATTTCACATTGTATACAGTGAATGACAGCTGTGCTTTCCAAGAGATCCTGCAATAACCTTGTATATTGGACCACGCATTTCTGTTTCAGATATAATATTCACCTAATGATTACAATATGTAAATAGAATGAAATGGCCTGATCACAACAGTGGACACCTTGCATATCATCCTGATGACAAGTGCATTGCGTTCATTGTATTGCACTTGCTCATTGCTTATGACCTGCATCGTGTGAAATGATCTGTAGCAGGTGGGTCCATAGGTATACACCGTTTCGATGCTAGTGAACTATACACATTCCTTGGCTGCTATTTCCCACCTACTGTGTGCACTGCAGAGGCATAACAGAGACTTCATATTACACTGCAGGTGTTAAGAATAGCTGGAAATCGACGTTTTAAGGACCGATTGCTTTATTTTAGAATTCATTGTAGAAAATGAATGTGTTCTCTAGTGGTTTGCAGATGCTGCACAATCTTAACCTGCTGCTGTAATGATGACCATTTCCACTTAGAAGCTGTTTAATTACCACCAAAGTTGACTCTAAATTGTGTAATATGTATCTATACATGTGACCTGTCTCGTAAGACAATTACTTTATCTTCTACCCTCCCCATATAAATGTCACTAGTGCAGACCCACGTTTCCACCCCTCTCCCAGGCGTCCTGACACTATACACAGGCAGAGGGTGGATTGGTGACAGCACAGTCAGTAGACTACATAGAATCACTGCGGAGTTAAATGCCAGTTCTGCTCAGCCAATCAGATGAGAGGAGGAGCAGTCACACCTACTGACACCATGGGAGGCCGGGCTGCCGATCAGCCAATCAGGAGGCAGGACGCATGGCTTTGTGGCTGGATGGTAAATACCGTGTGCAGAAAGCGAAGTTCACCGGGCATTTCGCAATTTACATGCCGGGGGAAAAAAATGTGACCTTGTTCATAGTTATTTTACACAGGGCAGGCTTGAAATGCAGGAGTGCATGTCCCATCGCGTATGATCAGCTGCATTGCTCAGTGAAAGGGCCGCTTGTCATTGAAATTTCACCGCTGCACAATACAATGAGGATAATTGACGGAAAGAAACACTGTGAGTACAAATCTGCCTGCAATCACAGTGCTCTGTGCTGATCACAGTGGTGGAATTAACAGGAGACCTGCATTCCATTGCAGTTTATACAGATTTACATATCATAATGCTAAACAATGAGGCACGCCATTGCAATACCTGCATACATGTTTGGATTAGGTATTGTTTATGCTAGGAGGTTTGTTGTCAACTGTATTCTCAGACATTAAATACACAACCTCAGAATACCTTTTGATTTGACTGATTTGTATGAAGAATTATTAAGGGCAAAAGACAAAACATCAGACTACCACACAAAATTTTTCTATTTGTAATAATAAAAAATAACAACATCATTATTTGTTTTACTCCCTAGTAATGTTGATAGTAGCTTTGCATAATGATACATTTTTCATTTGAGCTACTGTACTCATAAGCAAGATATTTGTGAACGTAGGGACTGTCTTTTAAACTTGTGTATTTAATATTAGTACTATAATCACATGGCAGAAACGTTCAGATGCGTAAATCAGGTTCTTGTTTGGTGTGTTTTATTAATTTAAAAAAAAAGTTTTGTTTATTGTTTCATTAATGTCTATTTCTTGGGGTTATCATGTCATTTTTTAGTAGTTGCTGATTTTCAAAAGGGTCAGGGATCACTATTTTTTACTGAACTGGTAAGTGTCCAGACTCTTAACTTGTCCTAAGGGCAACAAGAGTGCAAGGTATGATAAGATTGTTAGAAGGGCTTAGGTCAAATAATAGTGATCACCTGTAGAGTTCAAGAACTGTAAGTATATTGCTATCCATTTATTTGTATTCACTTTACACAATTTAACTTTCAAAATAAAGCAGGTTTACAGAGCTCTTTTCTTAATCAACAACAACCAAAAATCAAAACACTTCAGCTCCCTTATAATGATGGGTGGGGTGAGATTATGCACTTCTTATGAAGTAAGGATAATCCAGCCTAAATTCTAAGTATTACTTGACTCAACCTGAAAACCAGGCATTTGTTTGTTTTATGTTCACACACAAATAATTCGCAGGTTTCTTCTGTATTATGTTACAAGCAACTAGATTACAATTAACCATTTATAATGTATAATCTCATACATACCAAATACATCCTTATTCACACTATTCTCAGGAGACAGTGCTTCTACAAATAAACACTTGTAAAGTGTATCTTCATAATTAGCAAGTGCATAAGACATGTCTCAAACCAGGTGTATGTGTGTATATATCTGTACTATACTATCATACTGTATACGTCTGGTTTATGTACTAGATACAGCATTATTAGGGCTGTATGTGCATCCACTCAGTTTATACACATTCTTCAGGTGAGTGTGAACAGGGCCGGTGCTAGGGTGTTTGGCGCCTCTCTGCAAACTTTAAATTTGCGCCTACCTGTTTAACAATTTGTCATTAGAGTTTCTAGAGTATAGTATCCATGTAATCATCATAAAACACAATCTTGTAACTACAATAAAAGAAAGCAAATGTATACAATACAGGCAGCATTCTAGTCTCCACTATACAAATCCCATTTCATCCTAAAAATGCAATACAATACAGACTATATATCTTAGGGACACATACCTTACCAACATTATCCTAGTGACCGCTATACCATACAGGCCCCCTTACAATACAGAGTGCATTCTTCCGACCACTGTACAATAAATTCAACATTCTTGTAACCTGAATGCTGTTAAAAAAAACTGTCACAAAATGCAATGCAGTCACAAAACAGAAAAAATTGTAACAATAATACAATAGGAGCACTGCCTTTTAAGCACTAAGTTATAGTGTGTGTGTGTGTGTGTATAGTGTATATATTCATCCAATCTCTCCACCTTGCATGTACTCCCCCTTATGTGTCTCCGGTCTCCCAATATTACCATCATTTCTCTGCAGCCCCTCACTATCCCCATCATGTCTTTGCAGTCCCTCAGCATCCACATTATGGTCCGTATTCAGAACTCCCACGTTATTGCATATAAGGCCGCAGTTCACCGCTATTGTATACTGCGCATGCAGTATAATCTAGTTTGCATGTTGCATGCAACGTAGATTGCGTTGCAACATGCAACGTAGATTATGTTGCAGATTCACTGCGCATGCGCAGTATACAATAGCGGTGAACTGCGGCCTTATATGCAATAACGTGGGAGTTCTGAATACGGACCATAATGTGGATACTGAGGGACTGCAAAGACATGATGGGGATAGTGAGGGGCTGCAGAGAAATGATGGTAATATTGGGAGACTGGAGACACATAAGAGGGAGTACATTCAAGGGGGCGAGTTTTTAGAATGAAATGGAATTTGTATAGTGGAGACTAGAATGCTGCCTGTATTGTATAAACACTAAACATTTAATATTATTAAAAAAAAATTACCGCTAATTGTTTAAAGTAAAAAAAAAAATGAAAAGAGTTAACAGACTTACCGGCCCCGGGGGTATTCAGGACACTGGCAGGCACTGCGGTGATCCCAATGACCCTAATGTTACACCGCAGGCTCCATAATGCGTCCTGCGGCAGGCTGAGATGATCCGGTGCGCTCTCCGCTGTCCCTCCGGATGAAGATGAAGAAGCAGTGCCCGCCAGTGTCCTGAATACCCCCGGGCCGGTAAGTCTGTTAACTCTTTTAATTTTTTTTTTTT
>WWET01001154.1:167442-189263 GCA_011038615.1 Limnodynastes dumerilii
AATTCCATTGCACATTCACAAGCATATTTGCACAAGTTTTTAATCATATTTTTTTTATTAATTTTAAAGGTTTTCTTTATTGCAAGGTTATTGTTATTCTTGCCATAGGATTCTTAGGGACTATAGAATATTCACCCCCCTCACCCCCCTCTCAATTCCATTGCACATTCACAAGCATATTTGCACCAGTTTTTTATTTTATTTTTATTAATTTTAACGGTTTCCTTTTTTATAAGGTTACTGTTATTATTGCCCCATTCACTTGCACTAGCGCTTTTATCCACCTTTATTTTACCTGTCTTATTTCTACATTTTGGGGAGGGAGGCACCCCCCCGCAAGGTTGGACGACTGCAGCAAGTGCCAAATTAGCGCTTTAAAGTGGTACACACCCCTTTTTTTCCACAATGCTTTAGTGCTAGACAATCATTGATGTTGCCTATTCAGAGGGCTCATATTCTTTATTTTCATTTAGTAGTCCGTTTACAATGGATGGGCTGGATCCAGACTTAAAAAGTAGCTTGATATTAAGAGGAAAGTTACTCCTGGGCTAAACCATGTTGATTGCAGTGGAGTCATATTTCATCTGTTGCAAACAGTATTAGAGTTGAGAGGTGATGTTTCCTATCCCAAGTTTAAATAACAGTGTGATAGTTAAGCTGTTCAGTATCTGTGTGCAGTAAGCAATTCAAAGATATCCCTGCATGCAAAGAATACAATTAACTTGACTCCCCTGCAAACAAAGTGGTTTTGCCCAGGAGCAACTTTCCTCTCTTAGGACTGGATTCACAAGAACAATTTTTTAAACTTACGTGCCTAGTTTTCCGTTCAGGTGTACTGCGCATACGTAGTTGCTATTTTACGCTATCTACATAGTGTGTTGTTACGTAGATTGCCTACATGTGGTCTTTAAAGACCGAATGTACTCAATCTACGTAACAAAACTACGTAAAATTGTTACTATGCATGCGTAGTACATCTGAACGGAAAACTAGGCACGAACGTTAAAATCCTTCTTGTGAGTCCGGTCCTTAATTTCAAGCTCCTTCTTAAGTCTGGATTCAGCCCTATGTAAGAGAGAAGGGCTTTTTACTTCTGATTGCAGATTTCATAAGAGGGGACTTTTTGGGCCATTAATTGCATTAAGTGACTGTAGCATACCTTGTAAAGCATCTAAAACTATGCAATATAATCCGATCCCTATATAAATTGTCACTCCAGTTTAACATATGCATGTTAATAGACTCGATACCTATTAAATACTTGCAAACATGATATTTACATTATCGTAATCAAAACTTGTTTTTAATATGGAAGGGATAAGTGCTTTATGCAGCACAGCATTATTGTGGACTTTGCCTATAAGTGTCATGGAGTAAACTATGCACTCTACACTATTGAACTCTGATCTACATAATTAGAAAGCAGCGGATTTCTTGCTATGGTTCACTTATTTTTATGACCATATCACCTTTAAACCTCATTTCAGGATGCAAGCTGCTAACCCGGCTGGCATGATGGAATGATTATAATGCCACAGAACCGCTTAAGTCACATGCTACAAGATCCTTGTGTTCTGCTTGTAACACTCTTTACAGATACATAGTTGCAATATTTTTCTGCAGTACCAGGCTGTAATTAATTCCACATGTTCAGTTCTTATGCTGATGCTGTGTTCATATCAGAGTACAATATATAGTTTTCAAAGTATGACACGTGAGGCATATGTTCTAATAGTCCTCTGATCATTTCTGCTATATAATGTATGCTTCTACTTTGCCAGCACTATATAGCGGTGTCAGAACAGTTATGGGTTGGCCCTCTGAGCTGTTATTGGTTGCCTTCAGCTGCTTTTAGTCTTGATGTTTCATTTGTTTGTTATAGCTAGGAGCACTTAAAGTGCCAGTTGACATTCTTTGATTATGGTATATACGTTGAAAGGAGAGGGAGAGCACAATTTGAAGAAACAGACAAATCAATGATGATCGTCATTGTTGCTGAACTTCCCTAAGCCATAATGACTCCATCATTCAGACAAACTTTGTTCTTAGATGGTGGTTACTTACACTGTAATGCACATCACATCTGTCTGTCTGTCTGTTTATCTATTTTATAGGCATTGGGTGTCCCTTTTGGATTGTTTGGGGGGAAAACCCATATGACATCAAGAATAAAACATCAGAGCTTGGAATGTGTAAAATGTTATACAAATTTTAACAAATTAAAGCTTGTTTTACAGGAGGCACCTAGTCATGTGTTTCTCACTGTGCTAGAGGTTCTTATTTTATGCAATGCAGTCTGATAAGTAGCAGTGTACAGCAGGGGTGGAGCTAATGCTGGTGGAGCATTGTGGTATGTTGTGTCTGTGGCTGCCCCCTGAAGAGCATGTCCATGAAGCCTTCAGCCACAAAGCAAATGAGAACATCATCATCCTGTGAGGCCTTCACGCCAACTTTGTTCTGTGACCTTCATTCACAATAACAGCTTAGGCGGTTGAAGCTCATGTGCACCATTGTTCCACCATTCTCTATTGGGTATTCTATTAAGGTGACACCATAGGAATCCCCTAAAATTTAAGACTTTCCCACTATTTTTTATAGGCTCTCTTGTTTACCAGATATTTTTTTTTTAAGAAATTCTTATTATGATGTCAAACAAATGAATATTAATTAAGGTGGATAGTACTTATCAGATATTTTTGGTTCATTATATGTTGATTTTTTTTTTTTTTTTGCCTGTTTGGATTCTTAGATTGGCCACTTTGTATCAAATTTCAAATTTCATCCACATAAGATTTATTATTTAATCATTATGGTCCGCATTCTCAATTATGTAGTTTTCGCTACTACGCATGCGTACCATTTCTGTACGTAGATTGCGTAAGCGTGGTCTAGAGACCGCGCTTACGCAATCTACATAGAGAAATGGCACGTAGATAGCGTAAAGAAGATACTACGCATGCGTAGTAGCTCAATTCTTAAAACAACGTACGTAAGACAAAAACTACGCAACTGTAAATCGGGACCCAAGTTCTTACCTATCGCTGGATTACTCTTTGCAACTGTGGGAGTTGCAACACTGTTCCTGTCAAAAATGGCGACTGCCGTGCGATGGTTGTTGGGAAACAGACCAACATACTGGCAAACCAAACCCGTTCAAAGGAGCCTTTTTTTTTTAACCATTCGTTAACTTCAAGCACTCGGTTTGATCAAAGAAAGGGACATAGGACTAGTTCCAGAACTAATAACGACAGCCGACATGCGCAAACTGTATGTGTAATCAGGCTTTGTGAGTGCCAGATGTTACGCATCAGAACTCTGAACATATGGAACTGATACCTGTACATTCAGAGTTCCGTACATTAGGGTGTGATAGCCATTCGTGCGTTCAAATATACGCAGCGTGGGTGGGGGGGAGGAGTCATTTAAATTTGAGATTATGGGCTGGGTTAGGCACTTCCGTACGTCTGAGAGCTGCGCACACACAGCGGTGCGTGGGTAGAATTTAAGACAGGGCTATGGACATGTAAGTCGGCTATAATCCACACACTTTAGCAAACCCGTTCTTGCGGAAATCACAAATAATTCTGGATAGTCCATAGTTATTTAATAGCATCTTAGCTACAACAACAAGTGTTACAAGCTACAACAAAGACATCTGACATCAAACAGGAAGGAGCTAAGGGCTACAGGTGACTGTGGCTGGTGTAACTACTAAAAGAAACAGGACCATTTCATAATCTATTGGAAATGTGTAGAAACCTATGTACCCAATATACTTTTTGCTCTTATATTGTGATGAATTATGTATTTATTGATTTATTATAAATGTGTGCGACTATTAGAAATACTAAAAGTGATGAATAGTTGCTTTACAAGATATTTTTGCACTGTTTGAAAACAAGGTTTGTTTGACCTCTAGCTGGAGATACAGATTTTTTTCTGTATCTCCGGCTAAACCCCGGAGTTTGAACCTTTCTTTTGTATTTAATGGTTTTGTTGTTGTTTTCATATATGAATGTGAACATGACTGAACTCTATGACCGGATTAATTTGTTATAGTTGATTCTGGTTTCATGTTTCTAGTGTGAAGTGTTGTATTATACATGTTAGACCTTTCCCCCATATAGCTATCAGCTAAAGCCTAGATCAGATTTCATCCTTTGCAAAGCCACCTGCTTGGCAGTCCACGTGATGAACTGTCAGGAAATGAGATGCATAAAACAAAATACATTTCCATGCATGTGGTTTGCATTTGTTTCTATTCTTATCAAAATTCTGACATGTATTCATGTTGTGTCAACTTTTAGAAGTGCACAATATTGTGACAATTTAGTCCCATATATGTGTACACTAAGCCATTTGTTTTGACCTAAAATACAGTCTCACATGGTCATGTGACAACCTGCCTAGCTGGCATATATTTAATATCATCATCATCACAGGTTTCCTCATTAATGGTTATTATACCAAGGTCAGACAGAAAAAATATATAGTATTTTTTTTTGGGGGGGGGGGCAAACACTGGTCCTGTCACATACGCCCATACTGTACATAACTTAATCCCTGCCCGCCATTCTGCTCACAAGGATTGATGTGCCAGTATTGTCTACAACTATAAATCACGTGTTTGCATGCAGGTGTTTTCTTCCTATGCACAATAAGTAAACTATGCGACTGGTGTAAGTTCCAGTCATGTTTTAAAAGCTAAATCCCTTTTCCTTTAGGTAATACAAACTTATTGAACCAGTACCTTATTATTATTATTATTATTATTATTATTATTATTATTATATAAAAAGGGTATTTGTACTAGCTGAGCCCTCTCTTTAAAATGCAATGCATTGCTCTAATAATTTGGCCATGATTTCACTCTGTGATTAGAAAGAAGTTACATGTGTTCATTATACTGTCACCACTATATTTAGAACCACAACACTTGCCTGTTTTTGTGGTCGTTGCCAAGTTAACAGAGTGTTCAAAAGCTAGAGACTCGTCCAACATTTCTTTGTCCTGGTTGGCTTTTGTGCAAGCTGTAATAAGCATTGTGTTCTTGCCTTCCTAAATGCAGAAGACTTCCCATGTTGCCAGTTTACTAACAAGACAAATGGCAGAAAATAAAAACTACTCTTTATTAACACATTGTGACTAGGATAGAATATCATTTTTAGGGTCATATCTGAATTTTTGTACTTGTTATATTAGGTTATATTGTGTATATATCAAATCTCTACTTGTGGTAATGAATTAATTAATCTTTCACTGTTCCTTCTTTGCTACATTTGGTTCCAAATGTGCTGGATATCGGCATAATGACAACCTCCGGTCATACCAAAGACCTTTTCGTAGCGGCGATTCTGCCGTCCGTATTGTTTGCGTTTTTTCATACGACGGGGCGTGTTTATAGTATGAAGTTAGTACAGACGCTGGAGTTAAGTAATGTAGGCGGGGGGAGCCATTTAAATTGTACAGTATGGGCGTGCTAAGCGTTGTTAATACGCATTGAACGTACGGACAGCCGTGGAAACGAACACAAAAGTTAGGGTAGGGTTTGCCGAGCGTATGGAAGCTAAACTAGGTACGAGCAAGGGGAGTGCCTATTGCTGTGCATCGGTGGTACGTTCGGCGATAATACGCTACACACACCAGTGTAGGTCTAGATCAGGCCCATTGTGTGTTGCAATATTGTTATGGCATAATCTGTTTTTTCCCCAGTGTGTGTTATTGTATGACAATACTGGCCTTGTTATTTCTCTGATATGCTTTGTGTATACCTAACCATACACCATCCAAAATGATCATAAGTCATGATCTTAAGTTTTGACCTGTAAACCACCATGACAAGTTGCCTTTAGTTTGTATTGCCGTATTACTTACCCAATGCATACCCCAACACTGTCCTTCCTTTACCCCATCCTCCTATTCAATGTTATAGCTAATAGGCCAGTGGGTGATTCCAAGACTCCAACTTCCTACCTATTAAGTTGACCATACACTAGTACAATTATCAATACCAGCAGGAGGTATCAATCTAGACAGGAGACCCATGCAGCTAGCTTTTTGGCTCGCTGCAGAAAAAATTAACAAATCAAAACAGAGGGAGAGAGGACACAGTGGACAGCCTGTCAGTATGAGAGGTTCAGTAGACCCACACAGAGGGAGAGAGAGGACACAGCGGATAGCCTGTCAGAATGAGAGGTTCAGTAGACCCACACAGAGGTCCAATAATTGTAAATCGCCATACACGACACAATATTAGGTGCTTGCTCTTGATATAAATCAAACACGCCAAAAGATCAAATAATCATATCGGAGCATTTCTGGTACGATTATTGGGCGCTTGAAAAATCCACCCCGACTATACAGTGCAGTGTATGGCCAGCTTAAGACAGAAATTCTAGCCTTGCATATACACACAGAGGGCCAGATTTACTAAACTGCGGAAAAATGAAAAGTAGAGATGTTGCCCATAGCAACTAATCAGATTCTAGCTGACGTTCTCTAGTATGTAATAGGAAAGTGAGAGCTAGAATCGCAAAGTACTGGATATATTGGATTTCTAGATTACACTGTGCCATAGGTCTTCACATTACCTTAATGTAACTGCTCACTCACTAGAGAGGACAGACAAAACCTTTGGCACTCTAGATGTTGGGAAACTACATGTCCCAGTATGCTGCATCAGTTTAGACATTTTATATACCTGGGTAAGCATGATAGGAATTGTAGTTTCACTAGACTTGGAATGATGCAGCTTTTTCTTTGATACCTGCACTAGAGGGTGCCCATAGCAATCTTTATTAAGACTGCTTTTTTGCATGAAGTATTTATTTTGGATTTAATTCTTTTATTTCCTTGCAGCATTCCCATGGTTTGGTATGGATATTGGTGGAACCCTGGTGAAATTGGTCTACTTTGAACCCAAAGACATTACGGCAGAAGAAGAACAAGAGGAGGTTGAAAACCTAAAAAGCATAAGAAAATACTTGACGTCAAATACAGCCTATGGTAAAACTGGAATCCGAGATGTCCATCTGGAACTGAAAAACTTGACCATGTGTGGCCGCAAGGGCAATTTGCACTTCATCCGCTTTCCCACGTGTGCTATGCATCGGTTCATTCAGATGGGGAGTGAGAAGAACTTTTCCAGCTTGCACACTACACTATGTGCCACCGGAGGTGGGGCCTACAAGTTTGAAGAGGATTTCAGGATGGTATGTAGGGTAAAGGGCATTGCACAAGTGGTCTGCTTAACCACGTCCAATACAAATACAGCAACGCAAACAGATGGTTATTACAAAGCAGCAAAAAGTGCATGAGAGATACACATGATAAATAGAATTCTAAAAAGTAGCATGTTAATGCTGTTTATCCACAATTCCAATAGTTCCAAAGTCTGGTAATGCAGAAAACTTATGTATAAAAACATTTAAAATAGCTCTCAAACCCCATAAAAATGTTGCAAGTCACAGCTCATATAAACTAATGTACATACTGCACAAAGATCACTAGTAAAACCTAGGAGACACACTGGAAAAAACACTTAAATGTTCATTCAGTGTTGAACTACATTAGTGCTCATTGGTGGTTAAATCAGTCACACATATGCGCTTGCCTCCATATTTCCTGCCATGTACCTGGCTTTGGTTGCATGTGCAGACGCAAAACATTATTCAACAGGAGGCAGGTTGTGCTTGCAAATGTGGAAGGGGTTTATTATTGTAATGGGATTCATAGGGTCAGCCGTTCTGGATTTCCAATTATATATGCGAACAGAACGGAAGGTTTAAGGTAAGGTCTTGCTCTAAGAAGTTATGGGAATGGTCTCCCAGGCACTCGCACAGATGCTGGAATCCAGTTCATGATTTTGATCACTGTTTTGCTTTACACCTAAAACTGGTGCAAATGCATATTTTTCAGTTGAGTATACAACATAGATGGCATCAAAGCGACCTTACTGTAGCTGGCACTCTCAGCCATTTGTGCTTTTCTCAGCAATGAATTTTGTGTTCTTGGGTAAACGTTTGCATGCTCTACCTAGTCTAATGTTAGAACACCCAGCGCCTCTTTGGTGGCAAGATAATATGGACCGGATTCACACTTGCGTGTGTGATCCGTAGGTGCGGATATACATGTATCTGCACCTACTTTGCAGGTCCCCGCCCTGCCACCTGTTTTTAGGTACCTTATGATGAGTGCCATAGGGCTACCTTATCTTACCGTGCATAGTTTCCTTGTTAAGAAGGAAACTACGCACAGACCTTTCCTCTCTCTGCCCCAGCCCTCCCCGGCTAATCTAAATACCACCCCCCTCTCACTTTTACCTAATCGCTCCCCAGACCACACGGAGGCAATCTATCTAACTGGTACGTAGATTGCAGAAATGACCTACTATGTCATTTCAAGCTTCTTAGGTGTGAATATGGGCCTATATGCCTAAATGAAGGCTTGACAAACCCTGGCACTAGGTTATCTCGGTGGCCAGAAATTTGGACCGGGCACCTGGGTTGAGGTGGAGGAGTGACTACACATGGTTAATCCATGGCATGACCAGGGAGCTTCCTCTGTGGCCTTTTTACTCCCCAGGATGAAACTGCTGTGAGAAAAGCTCACAGCATTGCCCTTGTGGCAGTTTCTCTCCCTGCAGTTTCAGTCGTCTGGTAGAAGAGGAATCAGAGGCTGTGGCCGATAAACCACATGGGGTCGCTCCTCCTCCCTTCATCTGCCAGGTTTTCCTCTTGATATTTAAACTCAGGATCTGGTTCCGCAGGACAATATTTTTTCATGAGTATGCTATGTACTAATATATTCATTTATGGAGAATAGAAATGAGGATGACTGAACAGTTCCTGCCTAATCTTTGTTTTCATGTCTGATTTTGTCCATTCCCATTCTATGTACAAATACCAATATTTACAAATTGATAAAAAATAATAACGATAATAACATTCTAAATACATCTGTGTAAATGGATTACATATTTTCTTATAACATGCCAATTATGGGAACAAACTTTTTGTTTGTCGCAAAGTATAGAAGTTTCATCACCTACAACTTCTGAAGATGTGACGTAGTGTTTATAAGTGCCTGATATTATAGATTGCAGTACCAGCAGGTCCATGTTAATATACTTAGTTTAGGGTGCGAAAAAATACATTGGCAACCTGTGATTCTCCCTGCCCACAAGCCTGCAGACACATGTCACATAAACCTCTCCCAACCAATTTATTTACCATTTCCCCCACAATTACTCCTTGTGGAAAGTGTGTAACACCCCCCCAACCTCTAGATACAACCACACTGATACACCCACAGTGTAGTGTCTTAACAGAATATCCCCCACCCCCCATAATAAACGGGTTGTAAGCATTACTTTAATTTCATCTTCATCCTTCCCACCTGTGCAGACTCCCTACCACAATATTCCACGTGTAATTGGCAAGACGTTCAGTGACATCAAGAAAAACTTTCAATGTTTAGAATTCAGCATAAATGTGTACTAAACATAGAACTAAATTAAGGGACAAAAACTGTATAATCACAATGTTTTCTAGTAATCAGGAACGATGCACAGACTAAACACTTTGAGCGTTTTTGATTCCTAATAATACATTGTTATAAGATAACCATTGCATTTTTATACTGGATTTTACCCTTGTATTCCTTGCACTGGATACTGATAATAGACCAGATCCAGATTTAAGAAAAGTAGGAGGGATGAGCCTCTATGCATGCTGGGAGGGGGGATATGTTGAAATCATATTTACACGCAGGGCCACCATGGGTGGGGGGACGACCAGCCGGGACTACTGTTCCAGGCCCGCAGCTGATGGGGGCCCACCATCATTTTAAGGCCAATGCGCAGGAAAGAATGCAAGAATGCACCGGCCAGATGGTAGCGCAGGTCTGCGGGGCACTGCCAATGTGACATCACCGATGATGTCACATGGGGACTGGCCCGAGTGGTGTGTCCTCGACCCCAGAAATTCTTAAGGCATAAAAAATTCCCAGATATAAAAAATACCAACTACAAATTATTAATAAAAGTCTGGGGTTCATGTGTTCACCGGTGCACAATACTCACTTCAATTCCTCATCTCTACCTCACAAAAAATAATAGCTTGATACATGTCATGGGTTTGGCATAAATGTCTTTTCTTCCAGATTATAATTGTTTCGGATTGCTCGGCTTGTGACTACTTTTACCAGAATATATCAGTAGTTATGAGGCCTGATAGCAACATCTGACAATACCACTCTAGCTTTACAGTCCCCAAATGTCAAAATGAAAGTTTCAGGGTACACATGCCAGAGTACTGTCAGAACACACTTATGTCAGTGCCCCCCAATTAGTGATGGTAACACTGCTGCCACTACCTTCCTTTCATTGTATATCTTTTAAGTATAACTATATGAACATGCTGTTGCACTAACTCTTACCAGCCCCTGGTTTTGTGCCCAGATTTACCTAGCATTTTGCGCACCAGAGATAGTAACTTGTATTTTCGGGTGTGGGTTCCCACAGAGAACGGCCCTATTTTGATAGGGCATAGCAATCGATCCCCAGAGCACTGAACACAGTGCTCCGAAAGGTAAGCCTAAAAACTACCACATCCTGTCACCTACTTCTAACCCTAACCCTCCCTTCCCCGCAGCCTAACCCTAATACTCTCTTGTTTGATAGCCTAATCCTAAAACCGCCCTCACCGTAGCCTGATCCTAACCCTTCTCTTCTATGGGCCTAACCCTAAACCCCCCTCCCCAACCCTAAAAGTCCCCGGAGAGGTTACTTGCCTCTCCGGCGCTGTCAGCGGTGGGTCCTGAGAAAATGAATGGATGAGTGTGTCAATCGGCACACTCTCCCATTCATAAAAAAATGATAAAAAGGCTGCCGATAAAAGGAACTTTTGGCTGTCTGTATTTCTGAAAGCAGCCCGTCGTATCGGGCAATTTTCAATTGCTCCCCCTTCAATTTAATGTGGTTTTACCAAGATGCAGATTTTCTCCTTATATTGTGAGGGATCCAAATTTTGAATAATAGGTTCCCAGGGCCTTATTCTGGCTAAATAACGTTCCTAAAAATATACAGGCTCTGTGCGTATGTTGCTTTCTGCTATCTGTGCATGCGCGCGGCAGGTGTTGCGTATAAGAACTCATTACGCACGGAGTTGATCTCCGTACCTGCTGACATCCGTAAGAAGGAGCGTGTCAGCTCTCGGTAAGAGTGGGTGGGGGCAGACACCTCTGTTCTTACTTCCGCAAACGGCGCACAAACATGCACACTGAAAGTTAAGGTAGACCTATGGTGGCTGAAGTTATCTCAAATCTGTGCACTTGCCACATAGGTGAGTAGTTTTGCGAATGCACAGACACTACTAACCGCTTTGGACAAGGGACTGTTTTCTGTATATAGCCATAAATAACCTCTGGGCATATTTCTTAGGGTTTTTTGTCCACAGGACCATTCCCATCAACCGCTAAGCTGCATATATTTGTTTTACGCTATTTAAGGAAAGCTATTTACCAATAGGTTGCTATGAAATAAATCCCTTCTCCTGTAAGGGTTGTGTGGCCTAAGCAATTAGCATTGAAATCATCCAATTCAGCCCTCTAATCATCTTGGCAGGCATATTACACCGTCCAGCCACCTTCTCCTCTCCACCGATAAGATGCTTTGTTGTGGAGCAGAGGCTGAAGGAGCATATGATGGCATTAGCATACTAAGTGGGGCTTCTCTCTCTTACCAGTGAATAGGGGAATTCATCTATTTCCCTAATATTGGTTTTGAATAGAGGTGACGGATTTCCTTTAGCATTCATTGTATAACCATGTGTTGATACCATTGGGTCCAATCAGCAGTATGTTAACATTATGTACTTTGTTTACACGTGTATTTGTTACAACATATCCAATGTGTACAGGAGAGCAAAGTGCTGTCTTTAAGATCTTTGCCCTTGTGTTAGAGACATTTATCCTCTGCCCTACTTTCACCTGCTTATTCATTAACCTAATGTTTTTCTCTCTCTCTAGATAGCTGACCTCCAGCTCCATAAACTGGATGAACTGGACTGTCTGATTCAGGGCCTCCTCTATGTGGATTCCATAGGGTTTAATGGCAATCCAGAGTGTTACTATTTTGAAAACCCAACGGACCCAGAGCAATGTCAGAAGAAGCCATACTGTCTGGATAATCCTTATCCTATGTTGCTGGTCAACATTGGTTCAGGTGTCAGCATTCTTGCAGTGTATTCTAAAGACAACTATAAAAGAGTAACCGGAACCAGGTAACCACCTTTTGGCCAATGCGTGTGTGTGTGTGTGTGTGTGTGCGTGTAAGATCATATGAGCACTTAAGGGTTAAATGCTTGTCATGATAAAACACATAGTGAAGGTTGAATACTGGGAGCATTGGTTAATATTGGAGCTATATTTTTGCCACATGTAAAACCCAGTAGCAATTAATATCTTGGGGCTCATTGGACCGGATTCAGGTCCCCACACGCTTTTCGTACATGCAGGGGTCTGTATCTAGACATAGAAGGGAGGAGTGAACCCCCCCCCCTCTGTCGTGCAGAGTTATGGACACTTCTTAACATTCTAGCACAGATTTGTGTCCATATGAACGTAGATCTGTGCAGAGTTGGTTATCATCTTGACATATGCCTTATCTGTATGACAAACCCCGTTATACATTGGGCTTGCTTAAGTCCCCTTGCGGTATTACCTGTGAATATGGACCACTGTTCTGTTGCATCCTCTATAAACATGCGCTATGGCTTCTCTGGCTTTCTTTGCATGTGTTTTGGTGATTTTAAAGCATGTTGATAAAATTCAAATACAGTTTTTCTCCTTAGCCAGTGGCAGCAATCGCCAATGTTTATAGGCCCACATTTTTTTTCTACATTCTTCCTACCCAAAAGAGCTTGTGAAATATGGGAATAAGGGAGTGTGATTTCTACATTTGCTATGTAAAACTTTCAATAATCAACATAATGGACCTGATCCAGACCGGAACTCAAGAACGATACCCTCCTGCCCACCGTACATATGATGCAAAAACTGTTCAGCAAACGCAGGATCCAAATGCACAGAAACTGCAGCTCTGAATCCTTAGGCATGTACGGCAGGTTGCATATATTTATACAGCAGCTAAATACAATGTAACTACGTGACCAGATAAGTTCCCTTTCCACAGCGATCCAAACGCAATTGCGATGTACAAGTGGTTGGGTGTTATGCTTTGTGCGAGCAATTTATAAACCATGTGAATGCACATAAATGAAATAGTTTTTGGGGGTTTTGTTTTTTTATTAAAAAACTAAAAATCTAACAACAACAAAAGAATGCAAACGGTGCATTCCTATGCTAGTTTGTAATACGTATGTTATGTTAAATACTACCAGAATTGTCCAAAATACATTGTGAACCTCCAGCAGCCCCCTAGACATAAACGTGACCTGTAGATGGTCAATTGTTTTGCCGTAAATCTGTGTTCAGATCTGGATCTGGATTGGGTGCTATTGGGTGCTGGGTGCTGGATCTGGATTGGGAGCATGCTCTTATAACGAATCGCCTCCCATGAAATGCCTTTCACAACACAAGCTGCGTGCACGGTTTCTGTTGCCCATGTCTTCCGAGCATGCACGGTATAAAATCACATTATGCCATTGGGCCTGATCCAGACCTACGCCCGCGAGCGATCGTACGCCGGTCGGAAAAAATGCACTGCGCATGTGCAGTATAACAACTTCCGGTCGTCCGAAGGACATGAGCGTACAGCGAGCGTATTTTAAGTGTATTTTTCGCCCAAGGAGCGTGCGTTTTGTACACCGATAGTCCGGACGCTCGAGTTACTACACGGAGGCGGGGATAGCCATTTAAATTGTACAGTATGGGCGTGCTAAGCCCCGTACGACCAGCGTATCGGTCCGAAAATTCGTACGGACGCGGGAAAAAGTTAGGGTAGGGTTCAGCCGCCGTAAGCAGGTACAATCAATGGGAGTGTCATGGGCGTGAAAGTTTATACGCCCGGGCGATCATACGCTACGCTCGCGGGCGTAGGTCTGGATCAGGCCCATTGAGTGTAAGCTTGAGTTTAGATCAGACACAATTGGATTTTCTAATATATAATGAATGTAGCCAGTTCTACTGAACTGATGTCAAATATAAATAAATATTAATCAATCAACAAATAATTCAGGTTAGTTTATATTATTTTACCTAAAGAGAACTCACGGGAGAGGGTCTTGTCACTTTAGCAGAGCTGTAGGAGTCTGTCCCCACATCACTACTATAGTTATCAGATGCTGCAGGACTTTAAGGTGAGTATAAGGGAATTAAAGGGCCAGAATCTGGTACAGGAGCCCTTTTAGACGGCACTGACCATTAAAAAACCGTTATTGTACCTAAATAGGTACAGTTGAAGGGTATGGAAATGTATTCACAAAAAATGTATTTAACATCACCTACCTCTAATACACGGAGAGTTGTCATTTAATTAACTTATGAAATATTTCTGAGAACGCACTATAATATCAGTTTACTAGTAGCTAGTGACATTAGTGAGAAATGTCTCTGAGGTCCTAGGACTTATGATGTTATACATTGTCCTCAGTACTGTAAAAACCACAAAATGGCTGCCTCTGCTGTCTTACTGAAAATCCATAGCGTTATGTACTATACTAATCAAACGCATTTGTTTATTTCTTTTTAGTTTGGGGGGAGGAACATTCCTTGGTCTATGTTGTTTGCTGACGGGTTGTGAAACATTTGAGGAAGCTTTGGAAATGGCAGCCAAAGGAGACAGTACTAACGTTGATAAACTGGTGAAAGACATCTATGGAGGGGACTATGAGCGCTTCAGCCTTCAGGGCTCAGCTGTTGCTTCAAGGTAATTTTATGCATTTGTGTTTGTATATAATATTTATATTTTATGTGTGTTTTTTGCTGTGGAGAAGAAAACTGCCATTGATCTAAGATAGATAGGGTCTCCTAAAATACTTTTTATGAGATATGTTTTTCACCCTTTTACACAAATACAATAATTTAGGGAAAAACAAAGAAATATGTTTTTTGAAAGGTCTGGTTGTAAAGTGGTAGGTGCTAAGTTGACTTCAATGTGTTAACACTTTTTCACAGTTATGCCTCTGGTAATCTAAGGGCTTTTTTAGTGTTGTAAATCAGTATAACTTGTATCTGTTGCATACACGGGGGTACCAGAATAAATCTTAAGATGGTGATGACATGAATGACAAAAGCTTTATTCATAGGGGCTGATTCTATCACCTGCGACCCTGTGAACATCACTCCTAATAGGTCACCTTTTAACAATTCTGTTCTAAATCTCTCATCACCCACATCGTGTAGTAAATAGGACCAGCGCAATGTGGGTGATGTTGTATTAAAGGTTGTTGCAACCAATTGCGTGCTGAAAACATTGTGCGTGCAATATGGCTGCGAAGATTTAATTACAAATAAAAAGTATAAATAAATAAATGCCCGCCCTGCCCCAGAAACAACTATTTAAATATACATGTCCAAATGGCAGGCAGTCATCGAGCTAAAACATTGGTCACATGATTTAAACAGTATCGCTCTATAATTTGTCAATTTATTTAGCACAGTCGATGCAATCAACTTGATGGATACAACTATATAGGGCTGGATACAGAATTAAACTCAGAATCTGCATGTTAGCCTCCACAACGAAAGCTAATGTACGGAATTTGCTATCCTATATTCCATATGTCAGGCTAATGCACTTCTCTTAAATGTCCTATCATAAATCATTACTTTATGATTTTCTCAAATTATCCTGCACTAGACTTTATCAGGTCATCCACAGTGTGAAGTTCCCTTACAATAATTCTTGCCAGCCCAAGGTCCATTGGCACTAGGGCTGGTTCCTCCAGGTGGGGAAGTTGGGCTCCCAAAGATCAGAGCAGGCCCCCCTTTAGGTACAAGCAAGAGAAATTGTATATAAAACCATTGATATTCGTTTTCATTTTGTGAAACTACAGGTGTCCACATTGCCTACCCAAACTATAAACTCCTGAGACCCCTCTTTTGACCTAGCTTATTAAATAACAATATCCAAGGCTCTTCCAGCTTTTAATCCACCAGGTTTAGCAAAATAAAAAACCCTTTATAAGAGCACCACAGACACATCTGCGCACAGTAGGTTTACCTATTGCCACATGCCATTCATCACTATAGTGCCTTATATGGACTATAGGTTTCCATGCCCCTGGAAGACGATGGCGCTTGTAAACATTACAACTCTTTGTTTACGTACATTAGTGGCTACGACGTGGGAACCACTAGCTGTCGCCACATACAAGTCCTGAAATTAGAATGACCATTGAGAAAGCTATGTAGACAGCATTGTCTCATGACAACATTTGAACAGTTTTCCTGTCACTTATGTTTCCCCTATCACTCATGTTTGAGCAGTATTCTGAGATAAGTCTGTCCATATCCAGACACAACCATGGAGCATAATGATAATGGACCTGATTCGGAGACTGCAGATAAGAGAGGAAAGTTACTCCTGGGCTAAACCATGTTGATTTCAGGGGAGTCATATTTCATCTGTTGCAAACAGTATTAGAACTGAGAGGTGGAGTTTCCTATCCCAAGTCTAAATAACAGTATAAAAGTTAAGCTTGTCGGTATCTGTGTGCAGTAAGAAATTCAAAGAGATATCCCTGCATGCAAAGACTACAATTAACTTGTCTCCCCCTGAAATCAACTTCTTAAAATAAGGGGCAGTCAGGTAAATTGTATTCTTTGCATGCAGGAATACAACTTTGAATTGCTTACTGAAAGCAGATACTGACCAGCTTTACTATTATACTGTTCTTTAGACTTGGGCTGGGAAATATCACCTCTCAACACTAATAATGTTTGCAACAGATGAAATATGACTCCCCTGCAATCAACATGGTTTAGCCCAGGAGTGACTTCAAGTTCTTATTTTAAGAAGCTTCTTAAGTGTGAATCAGGTCCTTAATTTCAAGCTCCTTCTTAAGTCTGAATTAGATTCAGTAATAATAGTGCTGATAAATAGGTATCTCATCATTGTAACTTCATGTCTGTGTACATTATTAATCATTTGCGAGATGAAGGTTAGTGCAGGGTTGCTGACTTCTGCCAGCTAGCGACGCATGCAGGGGACAGGGCTTAATGACACGATTTATGCATCATTAAGCCCCCCCCCCTGATAAAAACTTACCAGTTTTTAGGTGAAACCGGGATCGGGACGGGGCTTGATGGCGCAAATTGCATCAAGTCCTAGTATACTAGTGTTGCTAGGCAAGGGGGACAGGACTTGAGGCCGTGGTTTGCATGAAACCACAGGCCTCAAGTAACTTGCGGAAGATTTGCAGGTTCTCCCGGGATAGTGGGAGAACTGCACAAATTTCAGGAGTCTCCCGGACATTCCGGGAGAGTCGACAACCCTGGGTTAGTGTGATTTTAAGAATATATGTATTAAATGTGTTTTCCTGTTTAAATTACTACGATTGTTTATTATTTTTAAAAGCTTTGGCCACATGATGAGCAAGGAGAAGAGAGACACCATCAGTAAGGAGGATTTGGCGAGAGCTACACTGGTTACCATTACAAATAATATTGGATCAATTGCTCGTATGTGCGCACTTAATGAGGTAATCCTTGTTGGGTTCTACATTTTTGAGAACTAGACTTCCTGGGGCTGATTCAGAGTTTGGGAGTAAGGGCAAAACAGTTGCAAGTGTACAGCTCGGCTAAACCATTTTGCAAAGTAAGGGGGGCTAATTAATTTTAAATAATTTTTGCATGCAGGATTTTACATACTATTACACATATAACTCAAATACTGCATAGCTTTATGTTCTGAAAAACAGAGTTGAGATAAGAAATTTCACCTCTCATTTCTAATTCTGGTTTCACAATTTAAACTTGCCTCCCCCTTGCAGTTCAACATGGTATTGCTCAGGTCTACACTTGCACCTACAAAAAGGTGTAAGTGCAGCTCTGAATCAGCTCCCTGTTAATCTCTGAATGGGGTGGAGGGAAGAGGGATGTTTTCCATTATTCTTAATGATTTTTCCATCCAAAAATATTTAGTCATTTTAATGGTTCAGCCTCCACTCTCCCACATTTGGCCAAGAGTGGGTCTTGGTTATATAAACACATCATCAAACCCCACCCCCATCATTAAATATTATTATTCACAGCATTGTGAAGCAGGGGACAGGGCTTGACATGCTTTAACACAAATTCTTGACACTATGGTTCCGCCGCCTACCTCACAATACTGAGCCACACAGCATTGCGCAGCGGAGGCGGTAATTAATGTCATAAAGCCACCTGGGGCCAGATTTATTAAGCTGCTGGTTTGGGAAAGTGGAGATGTTGCCTATAGCAACCAATCAGATTCTCTCACTTACTTATTACATACTAGAGAATGTCAGCTAGAATCTGATTGGTTGCAATGGGCAACATCTGCACTTTTCCAAACCGCAGCTTAGTAAATCTGGCCCCTGGTGTCTGTCAACTTTCCCAGAAAATAAAGCAAAAAGTTGGCAAGTATGAAATATGGGGACGGAATGAAATGTGACATGACCGAATAAGAGGAGAAATCACACTTTTGCAAACTTCAGTAAATACAGCAGGAGTTTGATATAAAAGTGTAAAGTAACCACCTGTTTTCATACTTGTAAGTAAACATTTAGGTGACTTAAATAGACTGCAATATATGCTTCTCTTGTAAGTGGAGTGAGGGTAGATTGCACTGTGCTCCCATGATCCTTTGCATTTGCTTCACTGCTATAAAAACAAGACACATGGAAGTTCAAAAAGATTTTGTAATTGTTAATATTGAAATCTTGCGATACATTCCTAGGCTGTGACACTATATTGCATAATTTATATGTTACCCAACATTCATTTCATACTGTAATAAGACATGATCCACAGCTCTACAGCCCTATTATATGTTGTAAATTTTCAGGGCTAGAATTAATCTTTTTATTATATTTTTATTGCAGCAGATTTCTGTATGTAAGTTTAATGTTTCATGTTGCATCATAATCATGCTCTGGTGAAGAAGCTACTAATTTGGTATTTATGGCGACAGGCAACATGGTGTCCTCTTTCTGCTTTCAGCTTCTTTACAGTGTTGCCTTGTGGCATGGAGTTCAAGCAGCATTGTACAGGGCTATCAAAGCATTAAGAACTGCAGCAAAATCTTGCAAAGGAGCCATAACAGCCCATCATTTGTCATCTTCTCTCATCTCATGCAAGTGCTTTATTCATTTATTTTTTTAGCATTTAGGCTCAACAAAAGGAAATACTGTAAGTAAATATAGTTTTAATTGTCAGGTCCTTAAAGGGGGTTACAGACGGGGCTTTTCAGCATATTGGACCGAATCCAGACCCCGCACCTTTTCCATACACGTGGAGGGGGTCTGTCCATCCTAGAGAGAGAGAGAGGGGTGTCCATGCCCCCTGTCATAAGCCTGCATTCACTCTGTCGAGCGGATCAGCGGTCCACTGTACGCTTTGCATGCTTCCCACCGCCTGCTTTGGCGGGCATAGGGAAAACACGGCCCATTTCTTAGGAAAGGGGCTCATACGGAGCAAAGTTCCGTCCGAATGTTGCTATGCTTTGGTTACTATTGTAACCCTAGCATAACATCTGGACGCATCCAGTCAAGGCAGGCCACTTACGCACCTTGCATGCGTAAGTGACCTGACGGTCTTATTTCAGGATCCGGCCCATAATCTTTCCAAGCACACAATCAAAAGACTGTTTCACCAGATATCTGACCAGTGTGTACTGTCCACAAAGCTCCTAATAGACACAGTACAAACTTGCAAAAAGCATATTAAAAGCTCCAAAAGATCAAATCAAATGAACATAGACGGTTTCAAAAGATTTTAGAGCATCTTTGGAAGCACACACTGGTGAGATATAATCTTTTGTGTGTGTGACAGGAAAGATCATCTGTTAAAAAAAGCCCCAGTGTGTGCCCACCCTTATACCAAAACCAGGGAATTTTTATGTTAAAAATCATCCTGAAGTAATAGACCAATGTAGTTGTATAAATCTTTCCATTAACCTTATCCCTTAGTTGTTGTTGTTGTTGTTATTATTAGTATTATTGAAATAATAATAATTGGGAATATTGTTGAGGATGACAGGGCTAGGTTACATTATATACACAATTATTTTTGCTCAAACTTCACAAAAGAAAAAGAGGGAAAAGGACCACAGTAGTTTGCAGGAATGTTGTTACAAAGTAAGAAGTCACAAGTCCTTACACTGAGGACTAAGTCTTAACAGAACTCTCAAGCTGAAGGTGGACAAATTAATGGGTTCAGATGGCACACATCCTAAGATAGCATTAAAGAGCTTAAAGGGGTGCTGATAAAGCCATTAACAGCATTAATCAACTTGGGGTAAATCCAGACCTACGGGCTAGTTACGTTAGAACGTGTAGTGTATTTGCGCTAGCGTCATCTCTATGCACTCCCCTCGCTCGTATGTACTTTGTTCGTTTTACGCTGCCCAAACCCTACCTTAACTTTTCATAGCGTGAGTACTGATTTACGTCATCGATTTACGTACGTGACGGCCTAACCCAGCCCATACTGTCCAATTTAAATGGCTCCCTCCGCCTACAAAGTGTAATTACGGGTGTCGTATTGATGCCTCCGCCCCTACGTTTGTATTTACGCTGATAGTACGTACGATTTGACGTCATCGGCTGGCGTAAATACGCTAGCGTTCTTAGCTCAGGATCTGGTCTTGTTATTTGTTACAGGAGAAATTGGAGTAGACTGGAAAATAGCCAGTGTAGTCTCTTGAGATGAGAGCAAAGAGGAAGCCGGCAGTTACTGAGCAGTGCACCTTGCATCAGTAGTAGAGAAATTGATTAAAATCCCTGTTAGAGTAACATTATAAATATCTTAAATCCTAAGGCAAGAGCATGGATTCACTAGGGGCAATAATGTCAAACAAACCTTAGCTGACTTTTTGACTAGGTCACTAAAGTAAGTAGATCAAGGGGGAGCTGTATATATAGCTTCTCTAAGCTTTATTAAGGCTTTTGACACTGTGCCACATCGCAGACTGTTAATTGAGCAGGGAAATTTGGAATTGGGTTGAAGGACGGGCCAGTCTGAGGATGGAAAGGTTACTAGTGGATTTCACCTTGGATCTGTTCCTGGACCAGTGCCGTTTAATCTCTTTATTGGCAATATTAAACATATGGGGCTGGATCCAGACTAACGCATCTTATGGATGTGTGTGGTCTTACGACAGAGAAGCGGGGAGTGCACGATCCCTGCACTTCCCGCTCAAGGTAGTTAAATCTGGACTTACTTGTCCAGATTCCTCCCTTAACATTTATGACTTTATTACCTTGTAAAAATGCAAAATCATGCGTTTGGGACTTAAAACCCCGAAAGCTCAATATGGCATTAACAGTACTACACCAGAAACTGCTGAGGAGGAAGGGGATCTAGGAGTCAATTTTTCATGTGACTAAAAATAACAAAGCGATGAGATAGGCAAGTCTGGTGCTTGATTGCATAGGAAGAGGAATGGGTAGTAGTAATGCCACTTCATAGGTTATTGGAACTGCATGACCTGGAATACAGTGTACAGTTCTGTATAAGAAGAACATAGGAGGACATAAAGCCTTAGACGTTAGAGACTGTTCAAAGAAGAGTAACTTAATTGGGACATGTCATGTGGCCACCTGGTGACCGTCGTTTGTCAAGCCCTGTCCTGCCCTGTTACTGAGCAGAATGGATGGGCCAAGTGGCTCTTTTAA
>WWET01001154.1:189319-202434 GCA_011038615.1 Limnodynastes dumerilii
TTTCTTATAAGTTGTCACTTCCTATACTGTGTCAGTGTTGTATATAGCCCTTTGTGTGTATACAGCAGAGGGAAATGCAAGGTCTAAGTTTAATTTTTTTTTTATTATTTAAATTGACGAAGTGGGCTACAGACTAAAATGGCATTTCTGGAAGCAAAGAAACAAATTGCATTTAATAAAGTACTTTTTTTTTTTGACCGCCTGTCATGCTGAGATGTCATCCATCTTTGTACTGCGCAGAGACTGTTTAGTCACATGCTATGAGCCATGGAAACATTTGCTTCAAGTTCATTGACCGTTCTACAATATACTTTCGTTTCTGAGAGGTCCTAAAAGACTTATAGTTTATCACAGTGTTGTCTCGCAGTTCCATGTATTGCAATAAGAAAAAAAAAGGTATCTTCTTCTTTGTAATAGTTTTTGTAATTTTTTGCGTTTAGAATATTGACAGAGTTTTGTTTGTGGGGAACTTTCTACGAATCAACATGGTTTCAATGAAGCTGCTATCCTATGCCATGGATTACTGGTCAAAAGGGCAACTGAAAGCGCTTTTCTTGGAACATGAGGTAAAGGAAGTTCTATACGTTGGAACAATATATTTGTGTGTTTATGTTTTATGTCAGAGTGATGCTAGATGTAGATCTGTAGTGTGTAACCATTCCCCCTCCCTCCCTGGCCTCGAAGTGTCAATGTGCCATTATTATAGAGCCCTAAGTGTCTATTATTCTTTGGTTCCCATATATAATGTGCATCTTTTCATGTATCTTATATAGGGACAGGAGCGTCAGAACTGTGGGGTCAAGGAGTAATTTGCCACACCAAACCTAAGAGGGGTAGGCCTGCAACAGCTTGACCGTGATGCTGCCAGGAGGGAGCAAGTATTGCCAACCAACAGATCACTAATAGGTCTGAACGGCTGAAATACTGACTCTCTGTCATGCAGACACTTCAGTATCACCGGTTGTCAGCTCCTATCACTGTCTTTGTGATTGAGAGACAGCATTTCAGTCATGTTGACTCGTCAGTGATCTGATATCTGGAAAAAACTATAGAGCACTCCCTGCTACCAATTACTCTTACATTTCAAAACCTAAAAATGTTCTGACGCCCCCGGCAAGTGATAGTATGAATATTCACTGATGTTTGGGCTCACAATGGCAACTCCATGTGGTTTTCTCACGTTATTGGCTGACAGAAGAACTACTGTCTGTCTCGTTTAAATGAACGAGTGATGACAGGAAAAAGGAGAAGTAGCTATTAAAGCCAAAATATACGTAAAGGAATGATATAAAAAACATGCATTGCTGTCTGGTATGTAAGGTAAAAGTGGTTAATAGCTTCAAATAAATGATTAAACTGCTCTCAAGCTGAAACACACACACTCCCCTTTATACCTAATCGGGGAGTGGGTTGCTGCTGCGAATGGCCCTTTCTCGAAACAGCCAGTTGTGAACTCCTCGCAGAGGAGACGCAATCTATTGACGAAAAAAAGAAGGCGCTACACCAAATGGTGATTATAAATGTTACCCAACCCTTACCCCAACCCTTGCCCTAGCCTTCCCCTTGCATTGCTCTAACCCTAACCTTTCGCTTCTATTACCCTAACCTAACCTTCCCTTCCCTTCCCTGCAGCCTGGCCCTAAGACTCCCTTCTCACAGCCTAACCCTAAAACCCCTCATAGAGTGCTACTCACCTGTCTGGTCGGCCGAAAATTCACTTTTTCACAGCTGCGACTCCCACCGACCTAATCACAGGTTATACAAAGTAATAAGCCAATGTTACAGTGGTGTTCATACATTCAGTGTCAATAGGTTTTAAAAAATAAATAAATAAATCAATTTAAGTTATCAATTCTATTATTTTGTTGAATGCCCTAGATTGCAGGATTTCCATATTTAAATTTTTATTCAGAATTTCAAAATAACATAAAGACAGGTGGAAAATGAAACCTGGGCAAAATCATGTTGCATTTCAGGGGTTGTCAAATTATTTTTTATTCTTTGCATGAAGGGAGAATACTTTGCTTTTCCATATTGCACACAGAGACCAGCTTTACTATTACACCCATAGCAACCAATGAGATTTTATCTTTTACTTTCCTATTACATACTAGAGAATGGCAGCAAGAATCTGATTGGTTGCTATGGGCAACATCTCCACTTTTCCTTTTCCACCGTTCAGTCAGTCTCGGTTTGTTTGTGGTCAGAAAGGGTTATAATCTGCCCAGACGTAAATCTGGATAGAAAACCGTTAACACCAGGCAAGACATAGACTTCGATCTCCATGTGTTCTTTATGGGCTCCATTTACTAAATGACCTGAAAACGATAATCATGGAAATCATGGCGATAATCAGCTTCTGTACTTCTGATCGCCGGCCCACTCTAATGAATGCGGGACGGGCGATCGCAATATTTACTAAGTGTCGGTGCGGATTTAAACAATCTGCGCCATCACATTAAATTACAGTGTTAGATGGTGTTAGGGTATGTGTTCCAACAGTATCCCCCTTTTCTTCCCCCTAATAGTTGTAATTATTAAAAATATTTTATTAATAAATAATAAAAACACTTATAAATAAAAAAAATTAAAATCTGTTAAAACCTACCTGTCTGGGTGTCTCATCTGCCTCGTAGTCCCACGCATCTGTAGTGTTTGCCTTTTGGGACATCACCTTTTCCCAATAGGCAGTTACTGCGCATGTGAGGGCACTTCAGGTCCGAGTGACTCCGAACGATGTTGGCAAAGGTCCCGCAGGACCTTGCCGGAGAGATAAGTATAAGTAAATATGGGCCATGGTGTTAGGAGCAGCGAGCCTTGCTTACATGATTAGAGCTCAATGCGTTAATCATAGTAAATGGATCCCTATATCTGATGTTATCTGTAGTCCACATATTATATGTACATGTTTTCAAGGTCTTTTGATAAAAATTAATAAAAAATAAACACTTTTACCAAAATGTGTCCATATAACCATAAGCTTTTCCTCTGCTTTAGGGCTACTTTGGAGCTGTTGGAGCCTTTTTGGAGCTGCTGAAGATGCATGATGAATGAGGATCCTCAAAGACAAAACTGAATATATTTGCACTCCTCTATTCTGTTGCCAGAGAGGACCTTCCTAAGCTTCCAAGAGATGCATACAAAGCCATTTCCCACCTGTATGCCGTGTCTTGTAAATAACTCAGATTCCTTTCAACAGACACTGAGATACTGTATATACATGTGTATATTTTATTGTAAAAACAGACTGTGCAACATGGCCAAACGCACTGTAGTGATTTTAGAACTAATTTAATGCAGTAATTCTTTATATTTATTTTAATTTTTGTAAGTACATAGTCTTTTAACCTGTCTTGTACAGGGGTGCTGCTGTCTAGAGATATATGATTTATGCTTCTTTAGCTGTAAGATTTAAGCTTCTAGAGGGGCTAAACTGTAATTTTGAACCTCAATAACATGGTTTCTGAGAGCTGGGGTACATGTATCACCTTGTGGAAAGCACTTAAACATTCAGTCAACTAACTGCCTTTCTTGGGGGGGGGGGGGGGAATGTCTGTAGTGACATTGGGATTACATTGTAAGTATAGGTGCATAGTTCCTAAATCATTATTACAATGATATCTTGGTATTCTGTCTGTAGCAGCCTAAGACACTTACTGCTGCATAAATAACACTGTGGCATATCCAGATGACTTGTGTCCAGCAGCTATGCTGATATGTTTGGTTAGAAATCCTGGTGTGTCTTCACTAAGGCAGGGGGAGGGTGCACAAACAAATACTGCCGACTACAGATAATTTTCTTTTTTATTGCTGAAAACACCACATAAACACTAATGCACTGTGTGCTCATGTTATTGTGACATTCAATATGCTGTTTACATTTTATTTTCAACACTAAAGGAAATGGATTTCCTTAAAGGAAACTTTATGGGGGAGGGGAATAGACTTCAGTGATCTGTAATTGATTGATATGGTCTGATCCTAACTTACTAGCAGAGATAGGGTTTGACCCCACCTTAGCTGCAGAGAAGGAGAGTAACAGGACCATAAAATCCTTCAGGGGTGACACTGGAATTGCCCCACTTCCCAGTTAAATAGAAATATGTATATTATTATAGCTTACTGAACTGTACCTAGACTAAATGTGAAGTTTTGTGTTCTTAAAATGGCTCAAAATATGATATCCTCTAAAGCTATTTCCTACAACATATGCACAATGGGTACTAAATAATACTGACTACCTATTCTAAAGGTACAAACCCTACCTAAATAAACAGCTTATGGGAGAAAAGGGGACTGTATTTCTCATGTACTTAGTCAGCAAGAATTAAAATTCTGTTTGCACTGCTTTCACATGCTTCAGTTTTAGTACTGGCTTTTGCTTTAAGCTATGGACAAAATAAAAATGAATCCTGATTCAGGATGTTCTCTGAGCAGTCCCATGTCTAGCCTACATGTTATGCAGCCAATAGAAATGAAGGGCCAGTCAATAGTCAGCTCTCCTTTTAAATACAAGACTTTCAAAGCTGTCTTTGTTTGCAGCTTATTTTCAGTGACAGCACTAGCCCCCTAAAGTGACACACAAAAACATTCAAATTCAGAAAGGTAAAATATAGGTATATCACTCCATGTACAGAACCTGCAAATGCTAACCCTGCCCTTGACCCAAGCGACACATCTTAACCACCATTTTCTTTTACATCAGCCACCACACAAATATTCTGATTCAAACACCGGTATCTTTATGCTTTAAAATGAAACATGAAAGCAACATATAGTCATTCCTACATGAAGTAATTCTTTTATACATGATGGTCAAATCCCATTTTTATTCCCCTTTGCTAATTCAAATGGTATATTTTAATATTTTTATATATTATTTTTGTTAACAGCATAGTTCAGTAAAGAAGGCCATGGAAAATGCATTAGCCTATTTCATGCATTTAAATACATTTCATGTTTTTTTTCCTGTCCTATATTTGTTGCTTTTAATTTGTGATATTTCCCACCTGTTACATAATTGTCATATGTGCCATTCTTAGCAATAACCACACACAACACTTATCCTGCAAGCTTCCTATGCCATTGGTTATGTGTGGTAGTCCTTATAGTTCTTTCTATTCCTTGTAAAAACACCTACTGTACATATCTGCTCGCTGTATGCAGTTCACTAGGTGACATGTAATGTATGTAATACCAGTGGTACAGGAACAATGTAAAATGCTTGTAAATATATGCTAGTGTGAATTGTGTGTGTAATGTTTGGATGTTTTTACAGGGCTTGTTAAATATAATTTTTTTATTTTTGTTCAAAAATAACTTTCCCTAATGTTGCCTGTTTCTTATTGGCCTCTACCAGTCAGTAGCTGCAGGAGGATTGTGCTAGCTGCATATTTTTGTCCATCCATTTGGAAAGAGACTGATAAATCCCAGTGTTGACAAAATGGCTTCCGACGGAGCAATACAGGTGGTAGGATCTATGTAACATCAATCACCTGGGTTATCTAAGGGTTGGAATCATCTGTTCTGTCATCTGATAAAATATATATGATTTAGAAAAACTGACGAGCTATCATTAAAATTCACGGTGGCCACAGCATTATGACCTAGTGCACAAATACTAACCGATAACCTGGGCTATTAAACCATCTCTCTGTGCCAATCCTAATAGGACCAGCCCAGCTGAGATCTGATCATTCAGAGTTATTGGGTGGCAGTTATGTTTTTGGACTGTATTGTCAGCAACTGGTCCATGCTATACACTATCCAGAGCGCCGTATGTATAGGCTTACGATCACAAAACCCTATGTTAAGATTTCCATGTCATCACTTAAAATGGGGACAGCGCAAAAGTCTGCATAGGGCGTAAGGTACATAGAAAACCCTTTCTGTCTTATTTGAATATATATATTTTGAATTGTAAGCTGATTTATGCCGCCCACAGAGCTCTGGATCCAGTTTCATACTGGTAGAATTCTGCGCACTCGCAAATTTGCCCGTTTTTTGCTCTCAAACAGTGCGCGTTGCAGAAGTAAGGATCCGATCTCTGGTGTATAGCCAGCTTAAGAAAAAGTCCTTTGTCAGAATTTAAACAAAACGAAATTACGCAAGTATTTCTATAGAGATTATTCAGCCTGTTGCATCATTTATTTATGTTCCGTGCCTCCTACATGGACGCGGATGGTTAAGGAGAGTTGACTTAAGAGATGTATCCTGTCAGTGGCTGACCTTTAGAGCATGTCATGCACAATGTAAGACAATTGCGTTTCCTGTCTGGGTAACCATGTACCCTTTCCTGTCATGCCTTCAAGAACCAAAGTACTGTGGGTGTGATGATATTCTTCTCTAGCTGTAGCTGTTGAAGGAAATTTCAAATGGTATGGTGGACACAAAGCAATAACAAAACTAATTACCACAGTATGAAAGGCTACTTCAAAATGTTGTTTCTGAATTAAAATGTTTATATTTCTTCTATTAGATTTTTTTCTTTAAAAAAGAAATTAACTAAATTTAAATACTCAGAATATCATTTCTTCGGTGCAATTTTTTTTTTTTATAACTTAAATTGCCATAACCACCTTTATTTTTAAACTGAATCGTTTTTTCTTTGATAACTGGAATTTAATGTACTGACATGTTAAACATATCTTAATTTGTATTTTTATTTTGTTATATTTCCGTGGCCTAAAGCAAAGTTTAAAAATTTCTAGAGTTTGAGTTTTATGTTGAGAGTTCATTTTGATTCTGATTTATTTTTAATATTATATAAATGGTGTGTCAAAATCTGTTCATATGTGAAGCTATGTAAAAACTTGTATATTTCATTTGTTGCCATTTTTACCTTGAGATTATTAATACTTGCCAAACATTGTGTCTGCTTCAAATAAAAGCTGCAACAAATAAATGCTTTTATTCTTCTTCTTTGCAATGTTAGTGTAAAGGGAAATTAAACATATATTTATGCAAATGTTATACAGGTTTGGCTTCTTTTTCCACATGGTCTGTTATTGGAGTATTGAGCAATATAATATAACAGCCAGATTTATCTAATATTGTTGAACCAGCAAAGACAGAAATAAAAGTGTAAATGTGAAAAATACCTTAGATCATTCATAACGTTACATTAAGCCATCGCTTTGTACATTTAGGCAATATACACATTTATGCAGGGCTAGAAAGTGAGGGGCTGTATGGGAGTATGCCATACCGTCACTACTAGCACACATTTAATTAAAAAGCTATAAATCTCCATTCACTTCTATTATTTCTGTATTTTCATACCACTTCTAAATTTCCACTTCAATCACTGCATTTACGTCATAAAATAAAAGGCTAAATGTGAGTGGAAGTTGAGGGCAGGACCAAACTCATACCTCCCAAGTGTCCTGATTCCAGCGGGACAGTCCCGCTTTCAGAGCCCTGTAGGAAAAAACCTGTTACTGTGAATGGCAGTGACCAAACCTATGTGGTCACTGCCATTCTAGAAACAGATATGGTTATACAGGGCTCCCGTTTTACCACTACCGCACCACGTTATCGCAGCAGACCAGACCAGGGAGCGCAGCAGACAAAGGGAGAAATCATCAAAGGTAAGTAAGAGAAGAGGCTGGACATAAGAGTCAGACAATGGAGGCTAGAAACGAGAGGCAGACAATTGAGGCTGGAAATGAGGGGCAGGCTGAACATAAAATGCAGACAATGGAGGCTGGACATAAGGGGCAGACAAAAGAGGCTAAAAATAAGGGGCAGACATCGAGGCTGGACAAATAATAAAGAGGCAGACATGGAGACTGGACATTATAATGGGCACACGTGGAGGCTGGACAAATAATAAAGAGCAATAAGGAATAGTGATATCTGGATATCAATGCGAGCGCTGAAAGGAGGTAGGAGATCCACAATAAAGTCAGAAAGAATTTTGTATAGATATAGCAGCTCACTCCTTCAGGATCCGTGTTAAACCCTGTCTATAACCAAATACAAAAAATAAATACAAATGAGTAGCACTTTAATCCTACAAGAAATTTAATATTCATGCAATGAAAAAAATATTCACACATTAAAGGTACACAATTAAAATACCAAACAAGTGTCTGCAGCCACTTAGTTTGAAGTGAATAAAATGTGTGACAACTCACACAGAGGTAGTCGGTAGTTATATATAGTGCTAGTTACTATGGGGTTTTCCTCTTAGCACCCTCAGTCTGTGCAATTAAGGCATGATATATGTCCCAAAGTAAATCCATACATCTCCGTATGACGGGAGTCCCGATTTAATCAATTCACCAAAGTATCTGGTAACTCACGGTTCGGAGAATCACTGTGATGATCTGGCCATTGCGCTAGGCCGAAACACGTGTGTTCCTTGTACACCCTCTCCTGTCGGCTGCTATCAAATCCTTAATGTTGTTCAAGTCCCCGCAGCCATGCAGGTGGGAACTCCGTTGTTAAAATTATACGCTCCTTGCGTTGCTTCTCTCACAGGGAATAAAGTTTAAAAGTCACTTGTTAGAAATAAATTTTGACGCGTTTCACTGCACAAACAGCAGTTTCACACACAGCTTGCACAGACTGAGGGTGCCAAGAGGAAAACCCCGTAGTAACTGGCACTATATTTAACTACCGACTACCTCTAACAGTGCTACTAACGGCATTAAAAATGATTATATGGCTACTAAGCTGTATCTCACGGAGTAATATTCTAGCTACCTGGACATTGCTTATTCCATATTAGGAAGGGAAGTTTGTCCTTTAACCAATTTTCAGAGGGATTATAGAGTTGTCACATTTTATTAAATTCAAATTAAGTGGCTACAGACACTTGTTTGGTATTTTAATTGTGTACCTTTAATGTACTAATATTTTTTTCATTGCATGAATATTACATTTCTTGTAGGATTAAAGCACTCCTTATTTGTATTTATTTTTTGTATTTAAATAATAAAGAGGCAGACGTGGAAGCTGGACATTACAAGGGGCAGACATGGAAGTTGGACATCATAATAAAAAGGCAAACATGGAGATTGGATAAATAAACAGGGAGGAGACATACGGAGGCTGGACATAATAATAAGGGGCAGACATGGAGGTAGGACAAATAACTGGTCACTATTAATGTGGCTCACCCTCAGGAATTGTGAATAAGGTAACCCACGTTGGAGTGCCGGAGGGTAATGGCTGGATGCTAGAAGGAGGGTGTTCCGGTCCGTACTTTTCTCAAACATGGCAGTAGACAACATCCCTTTGTTGATCTTATTCTCGATATCAAGATAATGTATAGAGGAAAAATCATTGGCATAGGTGAATTTGATTAACTCATTGCTGCGGTTGGTCCCTTACATAAAGAGGGCAAAGGACTCCTTGGAACCCTGTCAAAACAACAGAATGTCATCTGTGTAGCGTGTATAAGAAGTCGAATACGACCTGTAGCAGACATTCTTAATGAACAGTGCCTTTTCAACGGCAAACATAAAGGCGTTAGCAAAGGACAGTGCTACAGGCGAGCCCATGGCACATCCCGAGACTTGCAAGTAGAACACACCAACATGAAATCGTTCCTGGTGAGGGTATATTCGAGAAGCTGGATGAAGATGTCAACCACAGGCCCATTGTAAAAGATGTAGTTGGTGACGAGCTCACAAACCGGTTGAATCCTGGGTCAATGTGGAATGCTGGTATAAAGTGAGACGTCAACTGTACACATTAAAAGGGTGGTATCATGCAAATTAAAGCAGTCAAGTTTCTGCAATAAGTATATATAAATTCCACAAGGTACTGTCACTCCTCCTCTGAATAACGTTACTGGCTTAGGTTGCACTCACACAAAGTTAATGTAAAATACCAAAACAGAGGCACTTAAAAGACTTCAGTAATAAATGCATTCATGCAATTAATTAATAAAGCATAACCCACTATTTCAGCTGCATTACTCAGCTTTCATCAGAGGTAAAAGAAACAAGAAACACACACACACACATATATATATATGTCATCACACATCATCACTTGTACCACCCAGTTCGTGATATATGTCATCACCTGCCCTTGCAAAATGATTTATGTAGGGAAGACAGTCAGAAAAATCAAGGAACGACTGGCCCTGCATCGATCCGCTATTAAAGCAGCACTGGAAGGGAAACAAAATGACCAACCAGTGGCTAGACACTGGCTCTCGGCGGGACATCAGCTTAAAGATTTCAAATGGATGGGGCTAGAGACTATACCTAAACATAGCAGAGGAGGTGACAGAGAGAAAATTCTGCTTCAACATGAAAGCCGTTCTATATACAAACTGAATGCTCTCACCCCTACAGGTCTTAATGAATCCCTGCCCCTCAACTGCTTTCTATAGACTTCTTCCTGTTTTTCCCTTTTGCTTGATTGTCTTTCATTTATGATCTTGTGATTTATCCCCTGCTGCCCAATAGCATTACGGTGGTCTAACCCATGGTCTCTTTATCAATATATAATATATTTTTTATGGTTATCTGGGTATGAGTTGTGACACTTTGTATCCACTGATGATGGTGTGCGCTCTTGGTGAGTGCTGACTTTCCCTGGTATCATCCTTCGAGGTGTTTCGCTTTGTACACGGTCCCTGCTGCTTCTGTTCTGTCTCTGGTCTTATACATTACTATGCATATGGACCGTACATCCCCCTTGGACCACTGACCATGGTCCTGATACTTTTTCTCCATTTTTTGGCTGCTGCTATACCTCGCTGTTTGTTACGTGCTTTTACTATGTTTATTTACACCCGCGAGCCGCCGCCGCCGATGACTGACGGCTGCGTCAGGGGCCCGCCTCTGCTTCCATTGCCAACGGAGCGGTATTCCTCCGTGAGTCACATCCGGCCAGGAGGCATGCGTGCGGCTTGCTGAATGGGTGAGTGTACTCTATGTTTTGTTATAAATAAGACATGTGTTTTGGTTTTTTTTTAAATAAATCTATCTATCTGTCTGTCTGTCTGTCTGTCTGTCTGTCTGTCTGTCTGTCTGTCTGTCTGTCTGTCTGTCTATCTATCTATACAGGGCTTAAAATGAGGGGGTATATGGGGGTATGTCATACTGTCACTGTTCCCACTGATTTAACAGAAAAACAATAAATCTCCATATTCACACACAGGACGGTTACTTGCCTCTTTTCTGTTTCTAATCTTTCTACCTTTTAGCAATTCCTGCTATTTTTATGGACTTTTTTTTTTGTTTTTCTCTGGATTACATTTTTTGGTGTTTTTGTATGTTTTTTTGTATTTTTTGTAATTTTAATAAATTCTTTCACTATCTACTTTCTCAGTTCGAGGCACCCTTAGGGGCTCCATTTTTTTTTCAAGGCACCCCTAAGACAAAAATACAATAGAATACATTAGGAAATAGAAACATTCCGAGGCACCCCAGTGAGAGCGTCGCGGCACCCCTGTGCCACAGTTTGAGAATCACTGGTCTATACTGTTATGTATTTTTCAAGAATCACTAAAAGAATTATCAACAAACCTTTTAAGTTTATTTGTCTTTTGTATGAGTGTTGACTTGACTAATATAGTGGTCTGTTGACATTTTGGGTTATCATTCAGTCATGCACCTAAATACTATTTACTATAACCATTAAATAAACATTTTCTGTTTTTTTTCAAACCTTCATCAGGGACGGCTGAAGGCAAAAAATAAACCAAAACATTTAAAAAAAACTATTTTATAAATAAAATCAGCATGAGTGCGAGCACAGATTCAGGCCGTCCTGCTGGCCTGTGACATCACAATGCTGTCTAACATTACAATGCTGCACTGCTGCTTTCGCTCACATTACAGGAAGAGGTGAGCCTGAGAGGAGACGTAATGACACATACAGGAGACTACATCCCAGGTGATCGCTATTATACTGGGGGATAACAGTGGTAGTACTTACTACTATAACTTCAGTAATATCTGTATAATGTGAAGAGAGATCTTTCTGTATATAAACATATTTAAGGGGCACAATAAAATACAAAGAGGGTCATTATATACAGACCTATTTATGTAAATTAACCTATGGTTTTAATCAAATCCTTCTCTGCACACCCTCATTGTCAATGATATGTATGAAATACAGATTAATATAGTAAAAAAGTTTTGGATTAATGCTGTGCCTGTAATATAGGGCTCCACAGTTTGATAACATGTATCACAAAAATGCTCCAGGGTTTTATGGAACAGCTATATTCTGGTAGGTTTATTTAATTTACAACTCACTAGGCTTATATATCAAATTACTTACACAATGGAGCTTCTAAACAGAGAAGACTGATGTGTTGCCCCTAACAACCAATCAGAATCCAGCTATTTATTTAGTATCATACTTAAAATGACAGGTAGAATCTGATTGTTGCTTTGAGAAATAGCATCACAAATCTTCTTTAGAACCTTTATTTAATAATATATCCCTATATATCAGCTTTATCCCAGCAGATGCAATGTATTAGCAATGGAGCTTCTAAAGAGCTAAAATGACTATGTTGTCCATAACAACCAATCAGAATCCAGCTCTAATTTATCTAGTTTGGTGCTCAAAATAACAGGTAGAATCTGACTGGTTGATGAGAAATAGCATCATTCTTTGTCTTTAGAACTTTTATTTAATAATATATCACTATATATTTGTTTTATCCCAGTAGATGCAGTCAGTGTATTACTCCATACACAGATATCTAGCTCTGTAGACACTAACCAGGATATAAATGTACTGCACAGTGAGTACATGACATAGGATATTCCCAAGTTGAGGTGAGTAATGTTCATCTTTCTTCTTGGAGAATGGAAAGTAAGTTAATTATAATTAAAAGCTTACAGCCTGCATATGGTGGGTCTTATGGAAGATGATGTTATGATGTAAAGTGGGTGGAGTTACAGACAGTGCTTGCATCTTGATCTGGTCAGACCTGGCCTGAGCCATGCTTGGAAATATGGATTCTGGCATATATGGAGGCAATGGCATAACTTAATTTCTGCCTCTCACTATATATCATGGTTGCCGACTTTTGGCAGCTTCCCTCCGGGAGATCCCGGAGAGAAGCTAGCGACGCATGTGGGGGCGGGGCTTAATGACGCGGGTTATGCAAATTTAATCATTAGGCTCCG
>WWET01001154.1:302559-322437 GCA_011038615.1 Limnodynastes dumerilii
AAACTACCTCCCCCCGCCCACCTACACTAACCTGAACGTAGGGACACTGTGGAACGTCCCCTCCAGCGTCCCTACGGCGCTGCTACGGACGTCCGACCCACGATCGGGCGTTGCCATAGTAACGCCGGGCAACATCTGCCCGGCGAATGCGCAGATCGGCTGAAAATCCGTTCTTACGCTTTTGCCCACCGTCCTAGCGACGGCGGGCGTAGTTCAGGATCAGGCCCATTAAGCGTAATTAAACTTTACAAAGTCGGCAACCCTGCCCTAACTCTAACCTTCCCCTCCTCACAGCCTAACCCTATCCCTAACCCTAACTTTCTCCTTCTATCAGCCTAAACCTAACTCTAACCTTCCCCTCCTCACAGCCTAATCCTATCCCTAACCCTAACCTTCTCCTTCTATTAGCCTAAACCTAACTCTAACCTTCCCCTCCTCACAGCTTAACCCTATGCCTAACCCTAATGTTCTCCTTCTATCAGCCTAATCCAAACTCTAACCTTCCCCTCCTCACAGCCTAATCCTATCCCTAACCCTAACGTTCTCCTTCTATCAGCCTAACCCTAACTCTAACCTTCCCCTCCTCACAGCCCAACCCAATCCCTAACCCTAACTTTCTCCTTCTGTCAGCCTAACCCTAACTCTAACCTTCCCTTTCTTACAGCCTAACCCTATCCCTAACCCTAACCTTCTCCTTCTTGCAGCCTAATCCTATCCCTAACCCTCCCCTTCTATCAGCCTAACCCTAACTCTAACCTTCCCTTTCTCAAAGAATAACCCTATCCCTATCCCTAACGTTCTCCTTCTATCAGCCTAACCATATCCCTAACCCTAACCTTCTCCTTCTAGCAGCCTTACCCTAACCCTCACCCGCCCATGGCAGAAAGCTTTAGAATGGGTACTTATTTGAAATAGGGCCATTAGCTATAGTACTCGTTACCAAATTGTAATTTTCATAACATGGCCGATTTCAACACTGAAACAGCTGCAATTTAGCTGTCGGCAATATCCATGTTGAAAAGGAGCTGATGTATGTATGAAAGTCTGAATAAGGCTCCATGCTTTAATAATATGTAAATCTATGGCACTGCATATGGTCGGGATCATGACCACATGTTGCACTAGTATCTCACAATACTTTCCTGTTCTGCTTACTGAATCATCCGGACACACTGCCCCCATGGGAAACGGGGGTGGTATTGTCGGGAAACACACAGTCCTCTCTATGTAGAAACAGTGATTTCTCCATCACTAATAATGTATGAAAGAAGGGAGAAAATGGCATGTCCTTGGAACTTCATCATCTGTTAGGTGTGTGGTATGGGTCATACTGGAAACTGACTGCAATAAATCTTGCTGCATGATGCAAGCACCATTATTTACTAAGTACATTATTTGGGAACAAACAAATTGCACAAACCATGAGGACTGTGTTTTGGAGCATGGTGCAATAGTTATTGAATGAGATGGGAATAAAGCTGGCCATACACTAGACGATTATTGGCCCGATCTCCCAATTATCGGGTAATTGGGCAAATAATCACTCTAGTGTATGGTACAGATCAATTTTTGAAACATCAAATAAACGCACTAATTGCAGCATTGCTCTGGTGCAATTATTTGATCTTTCAGCATGTTTGATTTAAATCGGGAGAAAGCTCCCGATATTTTAAGGGAGCCAAGACCGCATATACGCAATCTACGTAACTAAATGATACGTGGATTACGTAAAATAGTTACAATGCATGCGCAGTAGCTATTATCGGTAAATTACGGACATATGTACAATACGTCCGGAGGTGTGAATCCGAGCCTAAGAAGGAAAATACGCACGGAGATCCCTCCGCCCACCCACTCTTCTTAAAAAAGGACAGAAGCTGCCGTGTCAATGGTAGTATCTCATAAAACAGAAAATGTATTCCAATCAAAAGATTCTGTTTTGCACAGTGGTCTTAACAGTGACCCTCCATATAAGTACCTATATAGTGTGTGGATAACTTGAACTGTACTGGAAAGACCATCAAAGTGCACTGAGTTTTGTGCACTGAGCATCCTGAATGCAAGAAACATGCTGCAGACAAGCATGGCAAACAAATGTGGTCTTTGCCTATGTATTGTTTGCACTCATCATCTGTCACTGATCTCTGAGTTTGAGAACCTTAGACCTTTAGGAAGTACATGCAGTTGCGCCCCCCTCCCTTCCCCACATAATAATGGGTCAAAGGTGGAAAACAAGGGATTGATTGTATTGCAGCCTTGGCTCTAAACTATGATAATGTCCAACAGATCTTCAGCATATGGACACTGCAAATGTGGCAAGGTAAAGTAGGAACATTTAGTTTTATTATCAATTAACTTGTGTGTGTATGCATGTGTGTGTGTGTGTGTGTGTGTGTGTGTGTGTGTGTGTGTGTGTGTGTATATATATATATATCTATATATACACAATGATCATATATTGCAAAAAAAAATTAAAAATGCTTTATTAATTAAAAAAAAAATCACTGAACCATAAAAGACTAATAGTCTCATTAAATATCAATGAATCTGTGTAATATTAGACCTGGTCCATAATGTCCAAGAGAGCACATTCATGTAAAAAGCATTTTTTTTTTTTTGCAACATATAAGAGGTGTCCTGGCTCCATGTCTGTACATGGTCATTGTTGCTTTTTTTTGCCTTGCACCCTAGGGGATTGAATATTTGATTAAGGGCTTGCCATTCTCTTTGGATTTGGAGATTGTCTGTCTGTCTGTCTGTCTGTCTGTCTGTCTGTCTGTCTGTCTATCTATCTATCTATCTATCTATCTATCTATTTATCTAATATTTATTTTTTTACTATTTGTGGATATTCCCCAGTTCAATGCAAAATAATAACTGTATATTAATAATCTTCATTATTTATGTGGGTTGGTGGGTGGGTTATGTGGGTTGATTAAACTTTCCTTATTAATTTCACAAGGACATAACTCTGTATATCACAGATATTAGTCCATTAGGGAAAATGGGCCGTATTCAGACCGGAGTTTACCGATGTGAACTACTGTGCATGCAGTATACGCAATCTACGTTGCAAAAAGTAACGTAGATATCGTAAGGAAATTACTGCACATGCGCAGTAGTTCACATCGGTAAACTCCGGCATATGCAATGCGGCCGGAGGTCTGAATACGGCCCAATGTTACTATATAAAATATGTTGCAGGGCACAAGAGAACAAACAGCTTCTATTCTGAGTATAGTTTAATTTTATACAGAAAACATATAAAACAGTCATATATAAACTACAATAGAGGGTGGATACACAAGTCATATAAAGCAGTTATATAAACTCAGTACAATAGAGGGTGGGGTCACAAGTCATATAAAACAGTCATATATAAATTTAGTACAATAGAGGGTGGAGACACAAGTCATATAAAGCTGTCATATATAAACTCAGCACAACAGAGGGTGGAGACACAAGTCATATAAAGCAGTCATATAAACTCAATACAATAGAAGGTGGGGTCACAAGTCATATAAAACAGTCATATATAAATTTAGTACAATAGAGGGTGGGGTCACAAGTCATATAAAATAGTCACATATAAATTTTAGTACAATAGAGGGTGGAGTAACAAATCATATAAAGCAGTCATATATAAACTCAGTACAATAGAGGGTGGGGTCACAAGTCATAAAACAGTCATATATAAATTTTAGTACAATAGAGGGTGGAGTAACAAATCATATAAAACAGTCAAATATAAATTCAGTAAACTAGAGGGGGCGGGGTCACAATTCATATAAAATAGTCATATATAAGTTCAGTACAATAGTGAGTGGAGACACGTTATATAAAGCAGTAATATATAAACTCACTACAATAGAGGGTGGAGTCACAAGTCCTATGAAACAATCATATAAAAACTCATTACAATAGAGGGCGGAGACACAAGTCATATTATACATTCATATATAAGCTCAGTACAATAGAATGTGGAGGCACAAGCCATATAAACAGTCATATATAAATTCAGTACAATAGAGAGTGGAGACACACGTTATATAAAGCAGTAATAGATAAACTCAGTACAATAGAGGGTGGAGTCAGAAGTCCTATAAAACAATCATATATAAACTCAGTACAATAGAGTGTGGAGTCACAATTCATATAAAACAGTCATACCATAGAGTATGGAGTCGCTCACAAGTCATATAATGCAGTCATATATAAACTCAGTACGATAGAGTCATATAAAGCAGTCATATATAAACTCAGTACAATAGAGTGAGGAGTCACAAGTCATATAGATCCATTAATAATTCATCCACTTTTGACACCTTTAAAATATATCTTTTAGGAGGATTTTTTTTCCCCAACCTCTGTGGGTTTCAATCAGATGGCAGCAGGTTTTTCATATGGATCTATAATATCTAATTAAGAACAAACTGTGACCCATCCAGATTTTAGAGTATTAACACAAAGCAGGGGAATCCTTCTGAATTTTTAGCACTGGGATCCAGTCACATCTGTATTCAGTCAATGGCTTTGCACATAGTTGTAAACATCTTGACATTTCTTATGAAGTGTAGTGAGGGGGCGTGCAGAGGCAGAGGATCAGGGAAAGTTGATCATAATTATTTTTATGTTAGTAATTAAGGAACAATTTCCAAATGTGGAAAATCGACTTCAATACTGGCCTTGCAAAGGCATTGGATAAACCATACAATTCATTTTATAGCACAGATATAAGAGAAAATAAGAAGTGTACATGTGTTTGCTTCATATTTTCCCTCTCTCTCTACTTGTGCCCATGTAGGAATCCCTCAGCCCCAGAGAACCAGAGACCTGTTTTATCCAACATTAAGCTCAGCTTAACCTCCGTGTCCTCTTTTCTACTTGGTTTCCAGTTTTTTTCTTATAGGGTTATCTTCTCAGCATAGCGATGCTAATATAACAGATAGGGCTTGTCCCTCCCCAGGAATCCTCAGCTGGCTCCAGTGAGGTCAGCAGTTGCACATATGGTAATGACTGTGGCGTATGCGCTGAGGAGAGTAAATCTGAAGCTGCTGCCATTGTTTGAGAAAGAGCGTCTGAGAATGATTGGTCTTTTATGAGTGATGCAGAAATGAATGTAAGTCTGGCCCTGGACCAATAGCAAAAACAAATGTAAAAATAAATTCCATGATGCATCTGAGCTCTCCGGGTTGTCGTCATATGCAATATTTCCTTGATTTTACCATTGTGGTTGCAAGATTAAATTCTACTGCAATTATTTAATATGGCTATGAAGTCCCAGCCATCAGTATCTTCTTGGACTTAGCAAATGTTCGTCTGTAAACTGTGTGTACTTCTGCTAATATATTACATTCACTACATTTGTCCACACCCCCTTCCCCTCTGAATGCTGGAATGTAGAAGTGCATTGAATCCAGTTGTGAATCTCCACATTTAGACATGCACAGTGTGAAGATACACAGGGATATGCTCCGCTAATCGGGGAATGCCACAGTCTAAACCATGCCCTTTGTGTACAGTCTTGCAAAATTTTCTGGGATTGTTAGTAGCAGAGGTGGAACTACTATTTGTGCAACAGGTGTAACGGCCTTGGGGCCTATACTGATACAAGGCCCACAGCTATCATTACTGCACTGCCGTAGCTCCCCACCGGGTTACCTGGGATATCATCATGGCCAAATCATATTTTTAGCACCTGGTCCCACAACTCGCTAGTTCTGCCTCTGGTTGGTTGGCATCTATGTAACTGGCAGAAGTCACAATGGAGTTGTTTCCATTTTTTTTTTTGTTATAAATAGTCAACAATTTATCTTTAATTTTTAAGTGCATTATTTCTAAATGGTTATTGTACTTTTGCTCATGTCCGTTTAGTTTTTTTTTATATACTGTAAATATCAAATTAAAATTATTTTTACATTATTTTGCAGATGGTAAATAAAATTGTGAATGACAAGGTGGCCTACCTGGAATATCCCGCATGTCGGCGAACATCTGTTGGCACTTGGATGTGAACTTATGTGGGCAAAGCAGCTCTGCCAAGCTTTTTGTACAAATCGTTTGGCCTGGTAAAGAGATTGAAGATACCAGCCATGACCAAGCAGAAGCCAATGCACAATGCACCGCCAGATGGCGGCTGGGGGTGGATGATTGTAATTGGCTGCTTTCTTGTCACAGTTTGCACACGTGCCGTTACAAGGTATGTAGCTTTCACTCTCCTACGTAGGTAATGTATTGCATCGTTCACCATCTCTACTGACCAGAGGCGTATCTACCCCTTGGCTAGAAAGGCACCCGCCAGGGGCGCCAGCCAAAGGGGGGCACAGCCCAGCGATGCCACCTTGGCTAAGAGGTAGTATCGCCTACTTGAACCATTTTAGCATCCAGACGCAGTCTGACTCCAGACCAGTGCCGCTGGTCTGGAGTCAGACTGCGGCTGGATGCTAAAATGAGGGCCGGCTGCCCGAATTTCGGGAGTCTCCCGGACATTCTGGGAGATTCGGCAACCCTGCTATAGACATATTTTGATACAGAACTGTGATGCTTTGCAAAGGTCAAATTTTGCACAGCTTAGCTCATATTCTTTTATTTTGCATGCAAAGTTCTTACATAACAATTCAGACGTCTATTAATTTTCAGCCATTTTTCAACACAACTTACAGAACTAACCATTTGCAGTAAGAACAACACTTTGTACGTGACTGTGAGAAAATGTAAAGACTTTTTTGAAGAAGTTAAAGTTAAAGCATTTGAAGTGGGTACTTAATCAATAATCTTATTATGTAAGACAAAAACAGAACTTAAACAGAGCAGGGATGATCAAAAATAAAAAGCAAGACCAGAAAGAGAGTGAAAATCTGCTCCTGACCAAAAAATGTTTTAATGCATTGGATGAAAATAAATACATTTTTATCCATGCAATGAAAATTCTTAAATAGGATTTGTTGTTCACAAAACACTGTCACTAAAGCTTTGCAAAAACTGCCATTTATAGTTAAGCTAGTTGCACTTCTCAACTGTGTAGAGGTTTGCAATTTGACTCCCTCTGAAGTTTAACATCATCTTTCCCATGTGTGCATTTGAGTTCCCTGCTGCTCCTATGTTCTTCTCTGCTCTGTCACTGCTGCTTCCAAATCTCTTCCAGAGGCGTATCTACCCCTTGGCCAGGATAGCACCTGCCAGGAGTGCCATCCAAAGGGGGGCGCCGCCCGGCAATGCCACCCAATGGCTAGTGTCGCCTAGTGCAGCACTGGTCTGGAGTCAGACTGTGGCTGAGTGCTTTTAAAATGAGGGCTGGCTGGTTCCTAGGATACTCGCAGTCACAGGCTTCTCTGTGACCGCTGGACTTCATTTCCCTTGCAAGTCTCGGCCACCGCGGGACTTCAGGTCCCTTGCAATTTTCGGCCACAGCGAGACTTCAATTCTAGCCACAGTCCCATTTGGAGGACACAGGTAAGGTAAGAAAACCTGGTGGAGGGGCTGGAGGCTGGAGGCACATGATGGGAGTATTAGGGGAGGCTGGAGGCACATTATGGGAGTAATGGAAGGAGGTGCTGGAGGCACATGATGGGAGTATTGGGGTAGGGTGGAGGCACATGATGGGAGTACTGGGAGTAAATGTGTAAGGGGGGGCGCCAGTCCCTTACTTTGCCAGGGGCGCCTTGACCCATAGATACACCCCTGCTACTGACCAACATTTCCTCTTTGAGGTGGAGAGAGGCGATCCAGGGCAAAATGTTGGTCAGTACAAGACATAGAGGAAACAGAAGACACCCATATCACATATCAATTTCACATGACAACCTAATTAAAAACCCTAATCCACATGCTTACGTGACTTGCTTCATACTGCTTATTAAAGAATAATCTACACAATGTGTACATATCCCAGAAATAGCAATGTAAAAACTTTAATTTGTGAATTCATATATTCCAGAGTTTCAAATGTACTTCAGGTTTATTATATAAAGCTGTTCTTCCTCAGGCTCCTCAAATAACTAATTTTGAAGATTCAATCATAGCCATTATGACTTTTCATTAGTCTTTCATATAAATTAAACCGTTTTATGGCAAAGTACACCATTTTAGACATAGACTTTTGGTAGTTTATCTTTGCCTCTGTACTAGACGTATTTGTATGCAATGTACCAAGATGGGTGAACTACATCTTTCTAAGGAAATTACTGCAATGCTCTCCCAAAATATAAAGTTAACTCTCTACAGTCTATATTGCATGCAGCTGCAAGACTGATTTTCTTGCAAAATGTTCAATAGAGCTAGTCCACTCTGTCAGTCTCTACATTGGTTGCCTATTTACTACAGAATAAAGTACAAAATCCTCTTACTAACCTATAAAGTCATAAACAACACTGCATTCGCATACATATCCTCACTTGTCTTAAGATATATTGCTCTCTCAGATCATCAAAAGATATACAACTCTCTTATACACTTCATAAATGCTTTGATTCACGGTTTTAGGACTTCTCCCAGGCTGCACCCACTCTCTGAAATAACCTTCCTCGCTCATTAAGACTATCCTCTATTCTCCAAACTTTCAAGCACTCTCTTAAAACTCACCTCTTCAGACAAGCTTATCAAATTCTTTAACCCTCTTAACCTTGATTTAGCATATTAACAACAACATTGACCACTTTGCCTCTCTATTACATAATTAACACCCACCCACACACTCTCTCTTTCTATTCTAAAATTCCCTCATCTCTCTTACTTAAATTACTGTGTGACTGGATCATACAGTACTGAGCACTTTTACCATACAACCTGGCTGGTTCATTGTGTGATATATAGCACTTGCCCTTATGTATCAAACCCACTGTCCTATGAAGTGTAAGCCTCTGAGCGGGGCCCTCTTACCCAACCAGTCTGTCAGTTTTGTATATATTAATTTGTTTAAATTGTAACCTGTTAATAAATAAATAACAAATAAATAGATTTGTAAAGGCTATTCAGTTGTGAATGGAACTCATCTTGACTTTCAAACACAACACGTACACTTTTGATTCTTCTGTAAAGATGTAATAATGTGGTATCTGTGCCAACAAGTGTTCACCAATGGCAAAAGGTTTGTACTGAGACAACAATTAAAACACTTACAGAAATAGTTTTCAAAAAGTTTTCAGTTAGATTATAAAGACTCATCACTGCTGGATGCTAGACTCGTGAACCTAACAATGAGACGTCTGTTTATTTGACTGCATGTCATCTGTGTTTTGTAGATGTATCTCAATATTCTTTGTTGAGTTCCAAATATATTTTGGTCAAGATTATTCAAGAACAGCTTGGATACATTCCATTGTTGACTGTGCTACTATGTTATGTGGTAAGTTACCCAAAGCAAATATGTCCCAACTTCAGGGAACAAAAATTTACTGTAATGAAAGTAAAAGTTAATATGGACATTACGGTATAGCAGTGCTGAATCAACATTGATGAATTACAGACATAGGCAAAATGTGACACTCCTGTTGCCAGATTTACAGAGCTGTGGGTTTGGAAAATTGGAGATGTTGCCTATAGCAACCAATCAGATTTTAGCTCTCACTTTCCTTTTACATACTAGAGAATGCCAGCTAGAATCTGATTGGTTGCTATGGGCAACATCTCCACTTTTCCAAACCACCAACTTAGTAAATCTGGCCCCTGGTGTTGTAAAACACATGCTTTGTAAGTTATCAGTCACGCCTATGATGTTGGAGCATGATGAGAGTTGTAGTTGGAGTTCCAGAGGTTGCACATCCCTGATGTATTATAAAGTGGACAATATAAGTGAACATATAAAACATATCACTAGTTTATAAAACCTACTAAACGCATAGGAGCCAAGAAGTATCTGTATTAGAGACTAGGGGGCTGATTCAGAGATGCGATTGCGAAAAGATCGCAAATATACGCACCTTAGCTAAGATCTTAGCAGGTTCCAGCCCACTGCAAAACCAGACACTCCCCTTGCAAACAGCGGTGGATCTTAAACTTAGACCACCATTGAATTGCCCTAACTATACGCTGTCATTTGGGATCTTAACTGACGTGGGAGCGTTCATTTAACATGACACACTACATAAAATGCATGTGGGGCATATAATAAACCAGACTACACACTGAAGGTTTTAAGATCCGATACGACATTTGGTCAGATCTGTAGTAATGAATCTAGACATTTTGGACCGGATTCACAGTTACGTAGTTTTCGTCTTACGTACGTTGTTTTAAGAATTGAGCTACTATGCATGCGTAGTAGCTTATTTACGCTGTCTACGTACCACTTCTGTACGTAGATTGCATAAGTGCGGTCTAAATACCGCGCTTACACAATCTAGATACACTAATGGGGGTAGATCCAGAACTACGTGTGCCTTACGTTTATTCGCGGAGCGTATTTTCGTGCACGTAAGTTCACTACACTCCCCTCGGTACACCCCTTGCACGGACGTATTTTGTCGAGATACGCTTCCCAAACCCTACCTAAACTTTTTCTCACGTAACCGTGTACGTCCGCTAACGGACATATAGACTACGTATAGAACGTACGCCGCTTAGCACGCCCATACTGTACACTTTACATACCAACCTCCACCTACTTCACGTAAATCGATCGTATTGTTGTCTCACGTAAATTTGGCACGCCCACACGTAAGTATTTACGTGACACATACGTGAATCTCCCATACATTCACAATTACGCTACGTGAATGTGCGTATTTTCTATGATGCGCATGTGCAGTGCGTTCTAAACTGCGATTTTACGTCTCCGCCACGTGTAAAATCGCGTCAAAGCGTAGTTCTGGATCAGGCCCATGGAACGTAGATAGCGTAAATAAGCTACTCAATTCTTAAAACAATGTACGTAACATGAAAACTACGTAACTGTGAATCCGGACCTTTATTTTTAACCAGGGTTTCCGATTTTTAGGCTTGGGAGATCTTGGAGGGAATAAAGAGATGCCCTCATGGGGGCGGGCCTTGGTGATGCAAATTACATCATCAAGTCCCACCTAGTCTTGCTATTGGTGCGAGAAACGGGACTGTGAAAGATTTGTTGGCTCTCCTGAGATACTGGGAGAAATGCCCGAAATTCGTGAGTCTCATGGATTATCCAGCTCCATGTGATATTTCATGATGTGACTTCACATAGAGGTGGAACGATGCGCACGAGATTTGCAGCAGAATGCTGTGCAGGGAACACATTCTCTCCAAAGAAATTTCCATTTTTGGAATACAAACAGCCGAAAGCTCATTTTCATCTGTCTCTAGTTCGAAAATGTTACTAATTAGAAAGTTTTACTAATGAATAGGTAAGTATGCCGAATTTATGTTTCAGCATACTGACCCATTTATTATTTCTGAAACCGCCTGCGAAGACCCATTGCACTGCTGCAGAACCGCCACACCGGACTGGACAGCTGAGTTAACAAGGGGAGTCTATGGGGAGGCTTAGGGTTAGGCTATGGGGAGGAGAGTCTTAGGGTCAGAATGCGTGGAAGGGAGGGTTAGGGGAATGGAAGGGGAGGGGAGGGTTATGGTGAAGATTAGGGTAAGGGTTGGGGTTAGAGGAATACTCTCCTCTTGTCGCTGCAGATTCATCCTGGGGATTTTTGATTGCTTGTCCTCGGCAGGTCAGGAGCAATCGAATGCAGAGCCAATTCCGAATTGGCTGGGAGAAAATGGCCCCTTCAGAAAAAGGACATTCTGACCGCAGGCAAGGGAGTCTTAGGGTCAGGCAGTGAGAAGGGAGGATTATGGTAATGGAAGGGAGGGGGGAGGGTTAGGGTGAGGATTAGGGTAAGGGTTGGGGATAGAGGAATACTCACCTCTTGCCACTGCGGATTCATCCTGGGGACAGGAGCATTCAAATGCAGAGCCAATTCAGAAAATGCTGGTAGAAGACGACCCTTTCAGAAAATGGCGGCACTGACCATCAAGCCACACACTTTCCTGCGCATTGACCCGCTGCTGTTGTACATTTATAGCCCTCCAACAAAGCTGGGTCAGGGTTACTGTGGCACAGAGCCCAGGCCCCCTCTTAGCTCATGGTACACCATTAATGCTGCCAACTCCCTGATTGTAGCCCTGATTATAGGGTTACTATAGAAAAATAATCTAAATCTAAAACAGAAAATATGAGAGTTTTTATATACCCAAAAGCAATGTTTTTTGATACATTAAACAAGGAGCTGGAAAGGGCTAGGTTGTGAAATTCAACTTCTGTTTGATACTTATTCCTGGTTCACTTTTCACTAGTGATGCTGCTGTATAGGGGGTCAATATGGAGTTAGTGCCTGTTAAAACCACAGTTCCTTTACATAGGGTGTATTGTCTGGAAGGGAGTGTAACGTCTCATGAATTCTACATCTTGTTCAATAACCAAGAGTTTTTACACATTGTGGTATGTGGCCTAATGGTAGGGCTGTAACTAGGGGTGTGTGATAGGGGCGGACGCACAGGGTGCAATGCTTAAGGGGGCACCAGTAAGTTAATATTTAAGGTTAAATTGGCTTGGAATTCAGGGTCAGGGGTCACCATTTTTCCTTTTTGCCCCTGGTGCTAAAATTTGTATACACGGCTCTGCCTAATGGTTACAAAAACATTCCAATGTTGTAATCAACAACTACATAGATCAGACATAGCACCTCACTGATGATGTTTACCTTACATAGGAAACTTCTGTTAGGTTTCTAATGATTGGATTACTTTGTGCAGCCCCTCTTGGAAGCTACGTGAGCAATCATGTCTCGTGCCAAATGGGAATCATTCTTGGTGGGCTTCTTGCTTCAACGGGACTTATCCTTAGTTCGTTTGCTACAAGCCTGGAGTATCTTTACCTTACACTTGGAGTCCTCACAGGTAATATCCTCTAACAAAATTTTTTTTATTATATTTATTATATTTTGTCTTCAGATTAAATTACTGGGAAAACATTTAGGATTACAATCACTTACTTAAGTTGGATGTCATAAGTAACTTGGATATTACTGCCCAGGTGTTGCACACTGGAACACAGTACAGACTCCACAGGTCCCGTACAAAATTAATGATTACATAAATTGCAACACTGAAAACGTCATCTAACTTTAAACTTGCATATCTTACAATATCTGGACACATTTACTCAAATATTTGAAATATCAATTAAAGATCTTAACTGCAGCTCAACAGATTGCTTTATGTTCTATTTATTTTAGCATACAAGTCCTTATCACCTCATTTAGGGGCTGAACCAGAGATTGAGATTAAGGGAAAAACAGGTGCAAGTGTAGACCTTGGAAAAACCATGTTAAACTGAGAGGAAAAACAGAATTAGAGTTCAGAGGGGAAGTTTCCTGGCTCAACTCTAATGTCCAGATTACTCGTGAAGCTTTACAGTATGTGAGTTCTTCCTCAAATTGCAACACAGTTTTGCTCAAGTGTACATTTGCATCTGTTTTGTCCTTCACACGTAGGGGCTGATTCAGAGTTGCACTTACTCCTTTTTTTTAGGTGCAAGTGTACAGATCGGCTAAACCATTTTTCAAAGTAAGGATTGTTAATTCATTTAAAATCTTTTGCATGCAGGAAAAATACTTTACTTTTACACATAGAACTCACATACTGCATAGCTTAATGTTTAATCTATAAAATAGAGTTGAGATAAGAAATAAGAGGTGTGTACATATACTATGTATACTATCATATACTATGAGGGTTTGCTAAGCACTCTCCGTTGTATTAAGACTTCTGAGTAATCACCATTTTGTGTAAGGATGGCATGAAAGGCTTAAGTCAGGGGTCTGTCATTGTAAGTCTGTGTTAGAGTGGGGAGTGGTCTCCCCTTTTCCACATGGAAGGCTGGATCCAGTGAACATGTGGCTTTGGACCCACCCAACGACCCTGTAGTCAGAACTCTGGATATAGGTCCGGATTCACAGTAACGTAGTTTTCGTCTTACGTACGTTGGTTTAAGAATTGAGCTACTACGCATGCGTAGTAGCATATTTACGCTATCTACGTACCATTTCTGTACGTAGATTGCGCGGTCTTTAGACGTACAGAAATGGTACGTAGATAGCGTATATAAGCTACTACACATGTGTAGTAGCTCAATTCTTAAAACAACGTACGTAAGACGAAAACTACGTAACTGTGAATCCGGACCGTGGTCTCTGGTTTGTAGAAAGTCTGTTCTCATTTTTTCCACACTTTACACAAAATCATTCAGAAAAAATAGCCGTTTACTGATTACCAGGGATCTGATGACGCATTTTATCCCAGGGGATGAGATTCAGCCTTGGAACCTGCTAGGAACATTCCAAAAATAGAAACTGCAGTTGGGTCACTGACCTGGCTCAAAGCAGTTTAATGTAGTAATTGCTCTGCACATAGAGGCACCCTGTCCTCCAGCACAGCCACCACCTGGGGGTGTCCAGGGCCTGTGCTAGGTCTTTCGGCACCTTAGGCTTCAAACAATTGTCCACTCCAAGCGTGGTGCTTAAAACAGGGTTGCTGACTCTCCCAAAGTATCTGAGAGATTCCTGGAATTTGGGCAGTTCTCCCGGTAACCCGCAAGTTCCAACACCCAGTCAACCTCTATTGTAATCCCTAGAGTTACTAGGGATGGGTGGGACTTGATGATGTCATCAAGCCCCACCCATCCCCTGGAACACTAGGGATTACAGTAGTGATTGATAGAGGGCAGAGCTTAATGACGTGATTTGCATAAATCGCGTCATTAAGCCCCGTCCCCATTACGGAATCTATTTTTTCCCAGAGGGAAGAAATAAAAAGTAGGCAACCCTGGCATAAAATGTTTAAACTGGCTAACCAGTGCATCTAGGCATCTAAGCACAGCTCTGTGACATGTCTTTAGTCTCTAACTGTTGTGGTGGCTGCACAACAGACAACCTGCTGCTAATCATCTACAGCTATGCCTCCATGATGTCCCGCTTACCAGCTCTGCTCTCTGTAGCATGACAGCTGAATGTGTTGTGCAGCACAAGAGTTAAAATACAAAATACATTGCAGGTCCATGTCCCCCATCCCAGGCTCACCAACCTAGGCATCTGCCAAAGAGGCCTTGCTTACCTCCATCCTCCATGCATTCATAGTGTCAGCCTAACATAGTTAATGTTTACTACTCATTTTATGCTATTTCCTTTATACTCTCATTTTAATACTGTATTAGTTGTTTTTCTTTAACTTTTAGTTGACATTTTTACTGGTATGTTGTGCTGTTTTTACACTGCAAATATTGGTGACACCTTATAAACAACATGTTAAGAATGATAAATTGCATGTAATGTGTACATATATACATGAAAGAATAGATATTGAATTATATAATGTATTATAGCCCTACAAAAAAGTACCCATTGACCATTGGCATAAATTAGCCTTTTCACTGGCTAAATGAAAACGAGAACTATAACATCCATTAAGAGCTTAGTATCTGATCTCCTAGCGGATAGTATTAATAATCTGGCATTACTATTGTTTTCGCATGGAAACCTGCCAGACAGTTACAAAGGAAGAATGTGCATCACAGAGACACCTGCATCAACAGATCAGTCAGTGTTTGCTTTGTCTCTCTTTAGTTCTAAAAGATTTTTCAGTATGATGATGTATGCAGCGGTTCCTGTTTATCCTATTACATAACAAATTCCACCAACAAACTGAAGTTCAGCATAGTGTAATGTGTACATGGGCACCAGGGGGATCCTGGCTCATCTGCCGCACGTGTGCAGAGCTGTGTTGTGCATGTGGTGGATAGAGAGGGGCACGGATTACCGTCCCCCATCTGGATACATGCCAGCATCCATGCATGTGTGCTTCTAATATTGGGGCTATAGAAATTACATAAACTTTCCCAACGTGAAGGGTATTGGATATCGACACTTAATACCCTGAGTCCCCTCGGATTAAATAAGGGATTTGAGCTGGCCCCTTTTTTATGAGGTTTTTATGAGATTGTTACCAGCTAGTTTTTATATAAAAAAAATCCTTTTTTTAAATTCTTTTTAATTTCCTAATTATTTAATTACATTACTAGTAGTCATATTAATTTATATAGTTATGGGGCAAGTCCTCAATAAGAAAAGGAGAGAAAAAAGTTTTTTGTCTAATCCTCACTATATCTGTTTATAGAAATTGTGTCATAGTATAGATATTTTAGTTGTAATTTTTGTCTAGAAATTCTATTGTTGCTCTAGACCTTATTGTTGCTTAACATTGCGGTATTACTATCAGACTCTCTTTTAAGTAATTTTAAACTGTTTAATATACTTGTATAAACACTAATTAAGATAATATGTGTTGTATGAGAGGGGTATATAAGATCATCAGCTGGACTCTTTTCCACACCCTCTGACGAAGTCAATCTTTTGACGAAACGCGTAAGAGGCATGCATTCCGCACAACGGTGGGATTAGCCATGCAGAACAGCTGCACGGGGTGACGTTTAGCAGATCCGTGCGGATTTGTGTGCGTATAGACATAGATCCGCATGAATCACTAAAAGCACTGTTGCGCTATGCACTCGGAATTGTCCATAACTAGGCGGGACAGGAGTGACAGGGGAGATCACTCCCCTCTTCCATGCGTAGTTCCAGATCTTCGCACATATGTATCACATGCAGAGGTCTGGATATGGACCATAGGGACCAATGCTGTTTGCTTTGATCTGATTAAGGAAGGCAAAGAGCAAAATAATAAAACACCAAAATGAGTAATATATACACTTTATTTAAGGTTACATTACTTGCTGACCAAAGGGAAATGCATCCAGAACAGTAAATATATTTAATAGGTTATATGCATGGCTAAGCCCTGTTTGTGTCTGCCTCTATTTATAAATAATAATTGTGTCTATTATTCTATTCTAGGTCTTGGATTTGCTCTTTGCTACAGTCCAGCCATTGCCATGGTGGGAAAGTACTTTCACAAACGAAAAGCTTTGGCCTATGGAATTGCCATGTCGGGAAGTGGTATTGGCACCTTTGTATTAGCCCCAGTTGTTCAGATGCTAATTGAACAGTTTTCTTGGCGTGGAGCTTTACTCATCCTTGGCGGTTTTGTGGCCAATCTTTGCGTCTGTGGTGCTTTAATGCGACCTATAAACTTGAAGGAGCAAAACACAAATGAGCCTAAGGAAAGCAACATTCCGTCTTCCAAATGTTCACCCCAGGACTGTTCTCACAAGAGCTTATGTTATTGTTCTCAAAAGGAGTTCAGCTTTCTTCTGAAACCCAACTTCATCATACTTGCCATATCCTTCTTATTTCTAGCCTATGGCTGTAGCCCCCCCTTTGTCTACCTTGTGCCTTATGCTCTAAGTGTTGGCGTCAGCCACCAGCAAGCTGCCTTCTTAATGTCGATTCTTGGTGTGATAGACATTGTAGGTAACATCACCTTTGGATGGTTAACAGACAGAAGGTAATTTCATTTTATTTCTAATATACAAAATGATTATGTATATGGTTCTACATGAAACATGATTTCAGTTTGAGGAGTGGTTTGTAAACAAGTATAGTGGATTTATTTAATCTAAAGCCTACTGGACTTCATACCACACAGTAGTTTGGCTCAACTGTACCCCTAAATAATCAAGGAAAGATTCTACAGTCACTTCATGTGTCACATTATTTGTGTCCAGATATTTGAAGAAGTCACAATACTAACATGAACACTGTTTCACTGTACATACTGCTTAATGCTTGCGAGCATCTGAAAATACAGATGAGGATGGCACCCTCTAGTGACAGAAGTGGTTCACTTGATTCTTCTTTGTAAATGAGATTGAGATAGATTTTGATAACATAGAGTATGCAATGATTGCATTGAATGTTGTGCCCCCTGGTGTTAAATGTTGTTTATTACTCTATGCCTAGTCTAAATGTTCTTTCATAGTACAATACTCTCCACTAAGTTACATCATTTTATTTATTTATTTATTTAAATTTCATCAAATGAAACGCAATTATACGCACGCACGTAGCAAGGCAACACCCACCAACACCCATGACATTGTAGACTTACGCCTCTATAGAGCATCTCTAACTTTACGTGTGTACATACCCCACCCCTCCGTATGTATGTCCCCAAGTGCGATTTACATGTCCGTGCCTAATGCACTTACGTGCGTATATTCAACGTAACTTACGTAAATAAAGTTACTACGCATGCGCAGTTAAAACGTGCCTAAAACGCAACTCCACATGAAATCGGATCTATGAATACGGCCCTTGGTTACTAATTTTATGCACCCACGTAGCATGCCGACTCCCCTTACACACCTTCGGTTTTCAGCTTTTACGGTTTTCGCTGGGTACGTCACTGGACCCAATCACACCTGAAGTTCTATAGAAGAAAAAACTTACAACCACAAGTTTCATTGTAAAATTATAGTATTTAAAATAAAAACAATTCAGCACACACCCTCATTTGCCCTTGTTTATTATTGAGCCAAATCCATCTGAGGTGGTTGAGGTAACACAGTAGAACAGTTTAAACATGCTTGGGATAAATATAAGGATATCCTAAATCTCAAACTAAATTGAGGGTAAATAGGGTCTAGGGTCAGTATAGTTTTAGATAAACCACTGCGCAGACTGGATGGGCCATGTGGCTCTTATCTGCCGTCACATTCTATGTTTCTATGTTATTCCAAAAGTCTTAAGGAAAATAAATAAATTCTATGTAAAGTAGACATGAACATGCTTGTCTGACAGGTTTATTAAGGCATGGGGCTCCATTTAGAAAATGATCTTCATATTTTACTACCAGGCTTAAAAAAGAACAACAACTTTGTCCCTAGAGTCTTCTGATCTTTCAGGACTAGTTGTAAAACGGGCGGGACAGCCGGACAGTCTCTCAAAAGGAATTGAAATTGGGACAGTTGGGAGGTATGCCCTTTTGAAGTTTTAACCAGCAGGGAACCACATAGAATGGAATACACAGGACCTCAGCAGCTTGTTGAGGCTTGTCAAGGCTCACGGGGTTGGTGCATTTTTTAAATATCGAACTTGCAGGAGCAAGGATTGTAGTGAATGGCCACAATCCTGGCTTCACAAAAGGATCGACAATACGTTGTTCTTTATAAACAGCAAACGGCATAGCGTCCAGGCATGTATACAGCAGACAAACCAATCACACAAATAAAGAGACAGACACCGATAGCTTGGGTTTAAACTAGGGAACATGGTATTTATTTAAATTGAATTATTGAATTGAATGATTAACCTAACTGGAATTGACTCAAAGCGAGTCATAATAAAGGCAGTTAGGTTGGGGTCCAGCAAAGTTCCACCTTAAAGAAGTCAACCACCTTGACCTCGGCGCTACTCCCCCCTGTCTGATCCTCCAGCAGGACACTCGGCCCGTTCCCAGAGGGGCTCGACCGTTTCAGATCTGATACCCCCATCCATTGGCTGTGTTGCTGTCGGATCAGAGCTACCTCCGCTCCCACAAACAACAACAACACCCCTAGCGCCAACCTTTGTTTGCTGAGACCTCCACCGCAACCCCCCCAATGCTCTGTCTGTAAAGAAAAAGTCAAACTTATCATATAAAACTTTAAGGGAGGGAGGGAAAACTTCTACAGCAAGTGCCCCACTCCCCCTTTACCAACACTATTTATATAATCCCACCCCTTGTCTAAAGCTTCAACTCCACCCCCCTCCCATTATTCTAACCCAGCCCCCCTGCCCAAACATAATTAACCCTTTTGTCCCCTGAATGCCAGCCAATAATGCCTGCCTGCTGTTTAATGTCCTGTGGCCCTATGGGGTCCTTGGTTCTTTAAATGTCAACACATGCATATATATGTATATATAGTGCAGACATCTCTCTCTCTCTCTCTCTCTCTCACACACACACACACACACACAT
>WWET01001154.1:322563-340449 GCA_011038615.1 Limnodynastes dumerilii
GCCTATAGCAACCAATCAGATTTTAGCTAACATTCTCTATTATGTAAAAAGAAAGTGAGAGCTAGAATCTGATTGGTTGCTATAGGCAACATCTCCACTTTTGCAAGCTGTTATTCCCATTGGATTTCCAGGCAAAGGCCCTGATTAAGAGTTTGAAAATAAGAGTGGAAAGTGGGCAAAACCATCTCCCTCCGAGAATTTATATAGGAAGCTTCTTACATTCTCTTCATACAAATACTTCTACATCCAGTCATATGCATATCTCACACACTATCAATGGAATAGGAGGGAATAAAGAATCCTATGGGAATATAAGCCAGAATTATCATTACTTCTGAAATAATACTTATTTTCACTAGGTAACGGCACATGGTTTCATTTTCATTTGATTTTTCTTGCAGGTTCCTGAAAAGGCACCGATACACGTGCTACCTCATAGCAGTGGCAATGGACGGTCTAAGTTGCCTTTTCCTTCCAATTCTTAGGTGCTTCCAACTGCTTGTGCCTTTCTCTGTCACATTTGGTTACTTTGATGGTGCTTATGTTGCTTTGATTCCTGTTGTAACCGGGGATGTCGTAGGTACAAGCCATTTATCATCTGCTCTCGGTGTGGTGTTCTTTCTCCATGCAGTCCCGTACCTGGTGAGCCCTCCTATATCAGGTATGTCTTCTTCAGTGCTTTAGTCCTTTATAATGTACTGAATGCTCCTGACCTGGCTTAACATTTATAGTTTGGAAGGAGGCAATATATAACATAAGTCACCAAATGTAGCTCCCTTATTTTATCTGGCCAGATCATATGATCATGCCACAAACAGTAAAGCTTCTTCCCGTTCTTCCTATATTCCCTGGTGCCCCACTCATATCATGGAGGGGTTACTTTGCTCCCCACAGTCTACAACATTACCCAGCTGTTGGAAATTTCTGACCTGCCTCTTGAAGCTCTATAGTGAATTATTGTTTTTCCTTTTTCTTTATTTCCTTCTGGAAAGAAGCATTATATAAGGAGTGTACAGATCAGTGAGGATGTATGGGAGGTGATATGGAGTAGGCTTGGCAAATTTTCACTGCGTCAACCCCATAGCTGATGTACATACATTGTGAAAATTAATATTATGCTGCTGAATTCTATTTGTATATGCGTCGCCAATGAATATACTTATTAGCTTATGCATTCTATTGGATGGAGCATGTCCTTGCTGGACGAGATCACTAGTCTGTTTTCTTGAGGAAGATTTGGGGAATCGTTTGGCTCATAAATACTATAGATTTTTAGGGTTTGGCTTCCTCAGGAAGACTTAACCTCTAGTACATATAGAAGCAACACCTCTGTCTCCCACTAGTAATAATAATATAGATGATCATATGACACTAATGTTTTCTTTCTTTCAGGTTTGCTTGTGGACACCACTGGAAACTATACAGCAGCATTCCTTTTAAGTGGATTTTCAATGATTTTTTGTGCTTTCTTACTAGCTTTTGCCAAATTAATTGGGAAGTTAAAAAGCAAAGGATTAAAACTAACTGTGCCCTCCTCTGAAACCAAGCAAGAGATCATTGCCAATGGAGATATGTCCTCTTCAGCAACTGAGGAGCTAAACCACAAAGAGGTTTAACTGAGGAGGATTTACTTTGGTCAGTCATTTAAAAGGCCTAAATTCTTGAAAATTGCAGAAAAAGTGGAGGTTCTATAGTGTATTAGAGTCTACTACAGAAAGGACAAACTTTGTCTTTCACACAGAGATTTACAGGTGCAATTTATAGATGTCAATATTGCGTACCAAATGCATAGATTTGCACTTTATAAGGAATGTAGAAGAAAACTTTATGAACTACACCAGCATCCTTATTTAGAGGAATATTTTGGGGATTTGGATTTTTTATTAATTTTAAGCTTGAAATATTATTAAAACGATGCACATGTGAGACTGTTGACAATGAAATGCATTAAAGAAGATAAGATAGGAACCTGTCATCCCTTCACTACTGGAAAAGTAATAAGTCCGAGCTTAATATTTAATTTGAAACGATCGCACACATTTCATCAGATATAACATAAGCCAGGGCTGCCGACTCTCCTGGAATATCCCTGAGACTCCCGATATATATGGGCAGTTCTTCCAAGTACCTGCCTGTCATTACAGCAATTCCTAGTATTACTAGAGATTTTCCTCATCAAGCCCACTAATGATGATTGACAGGAGATGGGGCTTCAGGAACGATTTACATAAATCATAACCGGTGTCTGATGAAAGATGGCTAAACCCGTGACATGGCTACTTTTGAATGTTGGATCCAGAATTACATAAGACAGGGGACTTACGCAAGTCATTTCGGAACATGTTGCACAGTGTCGCCAAATGTTGCACAGTATAAATACTGACGTATATAACTAAGTTACCAACGTCAGTAAGTACGCAGAAGGGGCTGACCCTTCATTTACGATGGCCGTATCCCCGCCATAAAGGCGGGGATAGCCATTTAAATTAGGGGGCGGAGAAGCCCCATTACAACTAGGTCTGCATATGTATAGACACAGACCTAGGGCCAGATTTACTAAGCTGTGGGTTTGGAAAAGTGATGTTGCCTCTAGCAACCAATAAGATTCTAGCTCTCACTTTCTTTTTACAAAATAAAGAATGTTAGCTAAAATCTGATTGGTTGCTATGGGCAACATCTCCACTTTCCCAAACCAGGTTAGTAAATCTTGCCCATAGTCGTAAAAGTTAAGGTAGCTATCTGGATACGTAAGTGTCCAGATTTACTACTGACAGCGGCGAGTGCAGGGGGTGTGCACTCTCCGCTATGGCTGCGTAACTACGGTCCCTACACACACACGTAAAGTGAGTGGGGGTCTGGATCTGGCCTGAAATGTCACAGTGTCACAACCAGCCTTGGTGGGAGCCACTGAAATAATGTTCAGATTGCAGTGAAACTCTAAATAAAGATATGAATTTCATTTTAAACTTGTGCTATTAATAATATGCAAATGATTTTTGATATGCAGTTACTAATAAGCATAAGATGAATAAAATATATATCAACAAAGATTTAAACTCGTCAAAAGGACGGAGGACGATATGATCTGGATGCCCCAGATCTACCACTCACCTCTCTCCCCTTCGCTCAGTCCTTTCTCCATCTTTTTCCAGCACTCTCTCACCGGATGATACTGCGCATGAGTATAACGCTGAGGAACAGTGCAGCTTTATATATATATATTTCAACAAATGGGCCAATCCTGTTTTGAGAAAGTGTCCCGATTACGAGTCAGTGTGTGGCGATGTGCCCAGCAGCCGCAGTGTTATACCAGTTGCTGAGAAGATGACATATTGTGTAGCCAGTTTTAGGTATGGATCCAACCTTCCAAATCCTGGACAGCATATTGAGATGGCCTGCATTTAGCTTTAAACCGCTCCCACTCCATTGACAGACTTATGACAGCCTGGGGCTACTTTAAAAGTTTTCTGGCACACAGAAATTTTTGGAAATACAGAAGTCTAGGTTTGTACGCAAAGACAGGGAACACTGATACTGTAAACTAACTAAAGAGAACGCCATCTTGTGTGCTCAGCCTGTCTTCTCTGTATGACATGTCATCCTTCCAAAGTCTGCACAGAGTATGCATTGTGATTGGTTATGTCGAATTTTTTTTTTATTTTTTTGTATAGAAATGTGGAATTGGGCGGGACTTGATGTCATTTTCATCATCAAACTCCGCCCACACCCAGGAACACTGTGAATAGCAGTGATGATGGACAGGAGACGGGGCTTTAGGGCAACCCAGAAATTAACCAAAAGTGCCACTGAATATACACAATGCAATAATTTTAACCTTGTGAAAGGAGATGCTTATAGTATACTTGTCCCATACTCACATCTGAATCAGCCTATCAATCAGGGTTGCCGACTCTCCTGGAATATATGGGAGACTCGCGAAATTTGAAAAGTTTTCCTGGTATCACAGGAGAGCCGGCAAATCTCCCGCAAGTCCCGGCAATCTCCATTGTAATCTCTAAAGTACCAAGGTATGGGCAGGATTTGATGACGGTATCAAGCACCGCAAACCCTCAGGAACACTAGGGATTACGGTAGTGATTGACAGGGCGGGGCTTAACAACATGATTTGCATAAATCACATCATTAAGCCCCGTCCCATAACAGAATCTATTTCTTCCCTCTGAGATCTCCCGTAAAGTAAAAAGTAGGCAACTCTGCTATTAATTACAGACTAGTGACATCACTGAGGCATAAGGTGCTTATTATATCATTCCTCAGTGATATAACTGCTGTCTGATGAAACATGGTTAAACTCATTATGTAGCTGCGATGGATGTTGGCAGGCAATGTCACAGTGTCACTACCCTATTGAGATATCCTGCATTCAGATTTAAACCACTCCCACTCCATGGACGCACATGAGCCAGAAGCTACCTTAAATGTTTATTGATTCAAGAGCACAGAAAATCTTGGAAATACAGAAGTCTGGGTTCGTACGCAAACAGGGAATGCTGATACTATAAACGGACCAAAGAGAACGCCATCTTGTGTACTCAACCTGGCTCCTCTCTCTGACATGTCATCCTTCCTAAGTCTGGATGGGGTATGCATTCTGATTGGTTAGCGGGGATGCTGAAAAAAAACCCAGCTGCTTTCGGATGGAAATTTGGACTCTGGGAAAAAACTGAATTCTGGATCTGGCTCTAAATGAATGTATCATATTATTGCCACATTTCAAACGCCCCACAGTATTTTCCCAATCCCCCCGTTCCCCTATTTTCACTTACCAATGATGTCTTCTGTTTCTCTACTGTGTTGATTGCTCTTTTAAGGTTTGAGTCTAAACCAGCCAACAGCTTTGGCCTTCAAATCTGTGTCCTTTTATGTTACTAATGATTTTGTTTTCACACTTGCCATTATGCACTCAATGTTTAACTAGTATATTCATTACTGGTTACTTATGGATTTGATGTTTTTCAAAGGTCTATACCAGTGTTTCCTGACCCTGGTCCTCAGGGAACACTAATGGCCCATGTTTTCCAGGCCATGTTTTCCAGGCCATGTTTTCCAGTGATATAGGGCCGTATTCAGAGATCCGTTTTTCACTAAAGTTCTGTGTGTATTTTTAGGATCGGATCAATCTTGAATCAACTGTGCATGCGTAGTAACTTTCATACGCCATCAACGTAGAGGATAAGAGCGGAAATGCCTAAAGGATGGACTTCTGAATCGGGCGTGGAAAAATCTGCAGTGCGACTGAAATATACGCACCGAAGGATTTGCATAGAAATGGGCGGGGGAAGCATTTAGATGATGGAAAGTGGGCGCGCTTACAGTTATAGGGTCGGAAATATACGCACCTAAGACACATAAGGTCGGAAGTGAGTGCCGTTAGTTACGGCAAGTCAATGCAGGTCTAACTTTATGTCCGCACGAAGAAAGCAAGGAGAGTGACTGGACTTTTTGGTGGGTGTAACCTGCTCCGACTTGCTCTGTAGGTGCATATATTTGTGGCCCAATCGCCAGATGGATCTCTGAATAAGGCCCATAATGAGTACCACTTATGGAACTTTTAAAATGTGTCAGTCAGTAATGAACACACCTGTGCTCCATCAAGGATACCTGGAAATCATGCGCTGTTACTGGTCCCTGAGGACCAGGGTTGGGAAACACTGGCCTATACTGTACAGTATTGCACATAACCGTTGGATCTGCAGGCTCATTGTCACTCACGTCAAGATAGCAGATGACACATAAAGCTTCTGAATTACAAATTCTGTTGGTCAATGCCTGACAAGTTATTCGTATTTGTGCCTTATGGAATATCAGAAAAGTTTTCTAATAGCAGAATCACTTCCATTGTCTCGCTGATAACAGCTGCTGAAACTGATGTAACATATTGTGTCTTAATTTTTGTTTTAATAAATCACCAATGTATTCTATAGTTCTTTGAGAAGATGATGATGATACAAACAAATGACATACCCGGACATGTAACAGAATTAAAGATGTATCTGCCCTGGGCGGGGTTATAATCCGAAAGGTGTGGTGTACGCTTTATGAAAATAATACTAATGCTAGGATGGTTACATATTATTGAATATAATGTGTAGGGCCAAATTAAGGTTTGTGGGGACCCCTGGTCAACCAACTTGTGGGTGCCCTTGAAACTAAAAAGACCTCCTTTCAGAATTGTTTAAGTACTAGAAAGTCTAGATTTTGCTCCAATAACATCAATCAACATGGCTTAGCCCAGGTGTAACTTTAAGTTCTTATTTTCAGTCTCTGAATCAGGCCCTATATTGGTAAGTTACGTGCCGATTTTTAAGTGCTGCGCTCGTTTCGTATTGAAACTCTATGTAGATAGCGTCAATTATTTACTACGCATGCGCATTAGCGCTGCACTTAAAAATCGGCACGTAACTTACCAATACACGTAGATGTGAATAAGGTCCTTTAAGTGTATCATAGGATTAACACTTTTTGGCAGTTTGGGAGTGATCATTTCTAGAACCTTGTCTCACGTTTTAGCTGGATACTGAGGAGTCTATTTCAAAAGAAGAGAGAGCTGAAATACAAAGAAAAGACCTGTTTTCCCCTTTTGTCTTTATTTAATAAAGAAAACAAAAATGGAAGGGCCTGATCTAGACCTCTGTGCGTTTTCCATACACTCTAAGGTCTGGATCTCCTGTCACTCCCCTTTCATGTGCAGAGAATCTGGACACTTACACACCCAGAACTTTTCCTTAAATTCTCTGCACAGACCTGCAATCGAAGATCCATGCGGATATGCTTACCGCCGCCCACTTACCTTCACTCATCTTCATCTATCCCTGCACCCCATGTGGAGATTAGGCGTCCGCCAATGCCCTGCTCCTCCTTCCCCGCATGGAAATCCAAAGAGTTCTGTTTCAGAACATCTGGTGCGCCAATGTGCATTGCCAAAAAAATCACCTGACGTCTCCAAGCAACTTGCAGAAGCCAGGTGACATTATTAGTTTAATAAATATCTCAGGACCGTGTTCACACTTAAGTGAGGAATAAGTATGCACGGATTCGCAAAAATACGCATGTAAATGGCAAGGTAACTCCCACGATACTCCCATCGTACTTACGGACTTTTGCAGACTTCTGCCACCATAGGGCAACATTAACTCTCTGTGCGTATATTTGTGCCTAAGTTGCTTAGGTACATGCGTACATTCTTAACCGCGTCTTTAATAGGCCATTTAAATGCCCCCCACCCCCACCCATGGTACTTCCTACTTACGGAGGACTGCCACGCCCCTCCATATGTATCTCACTAAGCATGGGTTTGAAGTCCGTGCCTAATGGATTTCCGTGCTGAAATCCTACGTAGCTTGCGTTAAAGAAGGTACTATGCAAACGCAGTTTAACCCATCCTAAAATACGCACGGAAAAAGCAGCACTTTCTTAAGTGAATACAGTCCTAAATTATTATTTTAGAATGATATTACTGTTATATTTAGATAAATAATGAAAAACATTTTTGTATTTTCTATATTTACCTCATAGAAACATAGAAATTGACAATAGATAAGAACCAGTATGTTTGCCTACATTTTTTTTCTTTAAAAACCCTTAACGACCCTAGACTTTACCTGATCCCTGAGCTCATATAAGATTCAGGATATCCCATGCCGGGCGTCCTAAAGTCGGGAACACACTGGAGGGTTATCTGATGATTATCGTTCCAATCACACAATGAGTGTGTACAGATACAAAACTGGCTATAGGTGCAAAAGTAAATTACAATAACAATATTGCATCATTACTAAAATGTAAGTGTGTAGCCTACTTTAGCCTTTCAGGGGCCTGGGACAAATCCTCCTCAGTGTCCCCCCACTTCCTCAATCTGGCGCATGTGTATGCACAGAGCGACATATTAAATGTGCATGCGCCAACCGCAGGTGATTCACCTTCATAAATAATTAATCAGAAGAATTAATCAGAAGCTCACTATTTTTTAATAAACCACTTTAGCTAACAGCTGCTGCAACAGCTTTACGAAGCTGCGGCTGGAGCTGCTATTCATGAGCACGAATAGCGGTTCCAGCCAACCACCACTGCTATTGCTCCTGGCAGCATCATATGCAGAGCCGCGGTATGGTACCATACCAGGGCCTTTATAGCTGCAGCTGACCGGGCCATGCTGTAGCACAATCTAGGGATGATTCTTATCCCATGCATGTTCAAAGGTTATGGTTTAGCAGGGGTACCATGACAACAATTGAAAAGTTTAGCATAGTACCCCTTGGTAAAGTCATCATTCAACACATAAGAAAAAAATCCATTACGTTTAAAAGATCTAAATCCATTTCAGGCTCCTGCTCCTGACTCTGCTCAATATGTCCACACTGCAGCTCCCTGGGTCAGGCTTGCTTAGCCTTACAGAAAAAAATATATATGTGAATACATGAAGTGTCAGCATTACAGTATTCTTTCTGACATCTCAGGACTTCATTCACAATAACAGAAATTTAAGTATGTTACTCTCCACCTGAAACAGCTACCTTTCAAGGACAAACCTGCAGGATATCCTTGCATGCATATTGCAATATACAACCACTCTATTTCTGCTTCTACTGACTTCATTGGACTTCTAATAACCTTGAAACACTTAATTGAAAATCAAATTTATTTTACTTTTACATTCAAGCTTTTTATTATTGTCAGTACATGGGTTTCATTTCTTCTGATCCTCTCTCCAGCTGCTCTTGCCTATATCACTACTACTTGCTTTCTTCCTACCCTAATGGCCCTGGCCTCTTCACCCCCCTCCCCCCTCCTTTCCACCACCTTCTCCCTCTCTATCCTTCCTTCTCACCCCCTACCCTTTCCCACTCCTCCATCAGTCTCCCCTTCACTTCCCATCCCTACCATCACCCCCCCATCCCCATCCCACCACCCTCCTTCGTGCCTTCCCTCTCTCCTGCAACCCCTCGAATCTAATTCACATCACATTCCCTCTCTCCCGTTCTCCTGCTCTATGTGGAGTGCAAGATCCATTTGCAACAAGCTCCCTGCCATTCATGACCTCTTCATCTTTAACTCTAGCAGCCTTCTCACCATTACTAAACCCTGGCTTTCTACGTCTGACACTGCTTATCCCGCTGCTCTTTCCTATGGCGGCCTCTTCTTTTCCAACACCCCTATGCCTGGTGAAAGCCCTGGCAGTGGTGTGAGCACCCTCCTCTCCCCTTTTTGCACCTTCAGCATCATATCCCCTGAGCCTTCTCTCTTTCTCCTCCTTTAAGGTTCACTGCATCTGCCTCTACCACCCCATCCATCTCTGCGTTGCTGTTGTCTACCACCCCTCTGGCCCCTCTTCCAATTTCATTGATAACTTTGCAGCCTGGCTCCCATACTTTTTGTCTTCCGACCTCCCCTCACTCATACTAGGTGACTTCAACATTCTATTTGACAACCCCTCACACCCCAGCTTCCATTACCAAACTTCTCTCCCTCTCCTTCTCACTTGGCTTACTACAGGGTACTTCCACACCCACTCACAACCTGGGCCACTCGCTTGACCTTGTTTCTCCCACTCATGCTCCTTATCTGACTTCTCCATATCTTCTGCCCAAACTTAGCCACCTCATTCACTCTACAACAATGCCCTGTCCTCTGTCCTTGACGCTGCCTGCCCTCCCTCCTCTGTTTTCCTGTGCCGCACCATCACCCAACCCTGGCAGTCCCCGCTCACTCGATTCCTAAAAAATGCTCCCGTACTGCGGAGCACATCTGGAGGAAGTCCCATTCCCTCACAGACTTTCTCCACTTCAAGTTCCTCCTCTCCTCTTTTAGCTCCACCCTCGCCAAGCAATCCTTCTTCAAGTCCCTCATTCTCTCCAAATCATCTAATTCCTGCCACCTCTTTGCCACCTTCAACTCTCATCTCTGCCCCTTCCTCCTCCTCTCCCCTCCCTCTCTTTATTTCTGCCTCTGACTTTGCCACCTTCTTCACTTCCAAGATTGACTCCATCAGGAGCTCCATCTACTTTACCAACACCTCTTCTCCACCTCCATCTCCACCCTCTCATTTCCTCCCCAGCCACCCACCTATGTCTGCCTTCATCTCCACCTTGGCTGAGCACATTCCCTTCTTTTATCATCCCCTACTTCAACTTGCCCACCTGATCCCATCCCCTCATCTTGCCCACCTCTTCAACTTATTCCTCTCCTCTGGCTTCTTCCCCTCTCCCTTTAAACATGTTCTTGTCTCCCCATCCTTAAAACACCAAACCTTGACTCCACCTCACCCTCCAACTACTGATCCATCTCCCTTTTCCCCTTTGCCTCCAAGCTGCTTTAATGGCTTGTTTACAACCATCTAATCAGCTACCTCACCAAAAACTCCACTGAAACTGCCCTGACTAAGGTCACAAGCCATCTCCTCTCTGCCAAATCTGAGCGTCACTTCTCCCTTCTCATCCTCCTGGGTCTATTGGCAGCCTTTGACACTGTTGATCACCCTCTCCTGCTCCACACCTTTCACTCTCTCAGCCTCTCTGGCACTGTCCACTCCTGGTTCTCCTCCTATCTCTCAAACCGTTCCTTCTCTTTCTCAACCCTCAGCTCCTCCCCTACCATTCCTCTTCCCGTTGATGTTCCACAAGGCTTCATTATTGATCCCTTTCTCTTCTTGCTCTACACCTCCTCCCTGGGTGATCTCATCAGCTCCTTTGGCTTTCACTACCACTTCTATGATAATGACACTCAAAGCTATCTTCCTCTCCTGACCTGTCCCCGTCTCTCCTTCTAAAGTGTCAGATTGCCTCTCGGCCATATCCTCATGGATGTCCCAGTGCTTTCTCAAGCTTAACATGGACAAAATTTTAATCATAGTCTTCCCTTTTTTCATGTATTCCCTCTACCTCCACTATCTCCATTACTATCGGCGACTGCACCATCTCTTCCTCCAACCAAGTCCTTTGTCTGGGCGTCAACCTTGACTCCTCACTCTCCTTAACCCCCACATCTCCTCACTCTCACTATCCTGTCACTTCACCTCCATAACATAGCTTGCATCAGACCCTTCTAAACCACCGATGCCACTAAAATGCTTGTTTACTCTCTAGTTATCTCCCGTCTGGACTACTGCAACATTCTTCTCTTCAGCCTTCCTCTGGTCCAATTCGCTCCCCTACGATCCATACTAAATGCCACAGCCAGATTCATCTTCCTCTCCCATTGCACTGCCACCACCTCCCCTCTCTGTCTATCTCTGCACTGGCTTCCTGTCCCATTCAGAAATATTTTCTTTCCTCCTCCACCGCTCCCTACCTATCCTCCCTTATCTCCATCCACACTCCTGCCCTACTCCTCTGGTCTGCTTGTGACCGCCACCTGAACTCGAACCTAATAACTACCCCTCACTGTCGCATCCAAGACTTCTCATTGCCACCCCTCTGCACTGGAACAACCTACCACAACCAAAACAATCCAAAACCCTCCAAACACTCCCTCAAAACACAGTCACGCTGCCATAAGTCTGCTTTAAGTAAAGCGTGCGGAGTGGGATACCCATCCTACACTGTACAATTATTATGCTTCCCCCCGCCCACTTTAGCGAAAATGGCATTGCACGGAACTAAGTTCCGTATGATGCATGGTATGCTAGTGTTACTAATGTAACACTAGCGTAACATCTGGAGGGCGCATGCCTGACGTACGCAAGTCTGGATCCAGCACAATAATAATAATAATATTAATAATATTGACACACAATTTAAACTGCAACTATAATAATTCATATTTCTGAATAGCACCTCCTTGTGACTGACCATAATATTATAGCAAAGATTGTGAAACGATCCACAGGAAACTAGTGAGCATTGTGTATGGGGGGCATCGTTACGTAGGTTGGGGCTAGAATCCTTACTACAGATCTGTTAAGATGTCAGATCTGTCCTTAAAACCTTCACTGTGAATCCTGCTTATAGCAATGTCATCCTACTGGAGTGCCAAAATAGAAAGTAACATGCAATATGGCAGGCCTGGCCAATCTGTGGCTCTCCAGGTGTTGTGAAACTACATCTCCCAGCATGCTTTGTCAGTTGATCTGTCCTTATTCACTGTGAATCCTGCTTATAGCAATGTCATCCTACTGGAGTGCCAAAATAGAAAGTAACATGCAATATGGCAGGCCTGGCCTGGCTGTGGCTCTCCAGGTGTTGTGAAACTACATCTCCCAGCATGCTTTGTCAGTTATCGGCTATGCCAATGCAGTCACAACATGCCAGGACAAGTAGTTTTACAAAACCTGGAGATCCACAGATTGGTCTGTCCTAGAGGGGTTCAACCTCTAAGTAGATAAACAGTAAACAGGTGTGGATGTAAAACCAGTGCTGATGGTATATTGATAAGTTAAATGAAAAACGGCAATTCAGAGATACACTTTGCTACGACTAGAAGGACAACACAACACAGTAGCCCAAGAACTGGTGAAGTATATTGCCAGAAGACACAGATGTCACAGGATATGGAACACAGGAGTATGCAGGTAATGTAGGAATTAAGCACAGATATCAGATCGTAAACACAAGGATACAGGGAATGCAGAGAGTCCAAATGAGTCCACAGGAGTGAAATGTAAATGTAGTTAATGCACATGGAGTAAGCAAGAAAATCCATATAACGCTCACAGAGTAAGCAGCTTGGCTGGAATAATGCAGGGATCCAAGATAAACGGAGACAGAGAGAACCAGAAAACAGAACTACGGTTAACAGCAAACAAACATGCAGCACAGGAAACAGATAACATGAAGCAATAACCCACATCTAGCTCTGGAATGATGGAATAGATAAACCCAGAGCACAGCTGTAGAACACATAACATGATTAGTCCCAGAGAGAGTGTTCAACAGCAGCCTCTAGGGGTAGATAATATAAATGTCCACAATAGGAATAACTGATCCAGGTCAGTCCAGGATGCACCAGAAACTTCACCTCTAAATTTTAATTCTGCTTTCACAATTTAAATTTGCCTTCCCTTACAATGAACATGGTAAATAAAAAAGTGTAAGTGCGGCTCTGGACCAGCATGACCAGCATTTCCATTATACATAATAGTAAACGATCCTTTACTTGCATTCGGATCGCAGGTGAAAGGAACATACTTGTGAATGCACCTAAACCACTCTCTATTTACATTTGGTTTTACGAAACAAAAAATGCATTCATTTTTTTATGTATCTGAACCAGACTTTGTATGACAAGTGTGTAGCCAGTTTAATGCCAGTCACACACTATGCAATGTTCCCAGCAACCACCAAGGACATCACATAATGACCACACACACTGGCTGATAATTGGAGACCTGGGGCCTCATTTACTAAGGTCGATTTGAGTAAAATCGCCGGAGATTGCAGTAGTTTACCTGTGATTTTCAAGTCTCCGGATTTACTAAAGCAAAATCTCCACAAACTCTCCGGAGATGAATGGAGACTTAAATCGGCGGAGATGAGTGAGAATAAACTCGCCGGAGATGAGTGGAGACTTAAATCTCTACATTCTTTCTGGTGATTTTTTGTATGAGGAGCATACAAATCTCTGGATGGTGAACTGAAGATGAACAGGAGGAGGGAGATATATATATGTGTGTGTGTGTGTGTGTGTGTGTATGAATGTATATGTATATTGGTTTAAACTTATATAAAATGGTTTAAACTTGGATGCACAGCTGCACCCCCAGTGTTTTGATCACACCCCCAGTGAGTTGACCATGCCCCTTTTGCGGCATGCCGGTGCTTTGCTTTGCGGCGGTGCGATTTGAAATCGTGGCGATATTGCCACAATTTTCTTTAAAAAATCGCGGCATTCATTAAAAAACAATTTGCCCGCGATTTTTCCAATCTCAGGCGATGTTGTGCGATTTGTATAGGGCTAAATCGCAGTGATTTTCAATAGAAAACCAACGTGATTAACCCTTTAGCAAATCACAGCAAGTCGCGAGAGATTGGAAAAAACCTAAGTGCTGCATGGCTGAAAGCTTAGCCATGCTGTACTGATAGAACTACAAGGCTCAGGATTGATTAGCCTTGTAATAATATCAGCGGCAGCATGGTTAGGCTTCTAACCATGCGTCGCTGTGTGTAGTGTGTGTTAAAAAAAAATTGCATTCAACAATAAACATACATTTAACATTTACACTAAGTATGCATGTAAACAAGAAATATTCCCTAACTAACAATGTTCCCTACTCTGTGCACTTACCTCCGGTGGTCATCTCTCCTAATCTAAGTGTAATGTAATGTAGTGTGTGTTGTAATAAAATTAATAAAAGGTTTGGGCACTCACCGTTTGATGTCAGCATCTTGGGAAACGTTCTGTTCTTTATTGGATGAAGTTAGAAGTCTTACCATGTAGTGCTGATAGAACTACAAGGGACAGCTTTGCTGATCCTTGTAGTTCGATCAGTACAGCATGGCTAAGGCTTTCAGCCATGCAGCACTTAGGTTTTACACAGACAAAAACACATGTCTGTTATACGTGGTATATATGTGTTTTTGTCAGTCCCGAGTTGAAATAACATTAAAATCGCACCTCTCTGGCTGCGATTTTATTTTTGGTGATTTCAAATCACACTGAAGGCGATTTGTTCAAATTGCCTTTAGTGAATACAGTGATTTTTTTTCTCTATCTTTTACATGGCAAAGGTCTGGACGATTTCTGTCCAGCGATGTGTGCCATGGCGATTTTTTTTTTAACACAAATCATGCGATTTTGAGCTTAATGAATCCGGATTGGCGATTTTTTAAGCTCAAATCACGCGATTTGATGCGATTTCGGCTAAATCGCGTTTAATGAATAAGGCCCTTAAAGTGAAGTCTTTCCAATAACTCCTTTGATTGCTAAACACAAACTAAAACAAAAGAGGGCGCTCCATGGTGTATTACCTTCAATTTATTAAACAATTATAAGCATAAATACTGAGCTGTAGCAAAAATAAGATTCAAATAAGCAGATTAACAGAGTTTGTTTACAGCTCTAGCGAGCGAGTGTACAGCAGCCATTCTTTCCAGCGTCCTGGAGCTTCAAATCTTATGCGGCTTGTGTCTTTCAGTGTCACTCAGCTGGCAGCATGTAAGCAGGTAGGAGGGGGTAAAGGTGGTCCCCTTTAATACACCATGGAGCGCTCTCTTTTCTTTAAGTATATATATATATATATATATATATATACAGCATACACAACTTCTAATTAGTGATATTTTTGAAATACAGACAGCCAAAAATTAGATCTCGTCTATCTGTATATCTCAAATATAATTTTCTGCACGCTATTGCCTGCCATAAACTACAAATTGCGCCCTAGTGACCACAATACAACACAGACAGCACTCTAAAGACCACCATACAATACAGACTGCATTTTATTAACTGCAAGCAATACAACCTGCATCATAGTAACCGCTATACAATATGAAATTAATCTTAGTGACCCCCATACAATACAGACTGAATCCTGGTGATCGCCATACAATACATGCTGTTTGTTAGTAATTGCCATAAAATAAAAACTGCAAAAGTGCCCCTTTGCTTATTACACACTTACCCACACATTATATATACTACTGTAAAATAATCTCAATAAATATAGCTCTTTGTAAACAAAAACCCAACAAAATATATATACATAGACCGTGGTAAAAAAAAATATAGGCGCCAGATCGCCTACAGTTTTGTACTGGCTATATATAAACAGGTCACAAATACCTTTTACTGTCAGACTCCTTCTGCCCTCCTGATTTGAATTCCTTCATCAGAAGTGCTGCACCATGATATTGGGGCATAGAAGGTCCCAAGTGAATGGATAAGGGGAAGAGGGTATGAGGAATCAGCACAAGACTGTACAGGCCTCTGCTGTGCTTCATAGGCTATCAGACCTTTAAACATGTCACATATCCTATATAGCTTAGCAGGGGATAATGGACCGGATTCTCAACTACTTGTTTTTCAAGTTGCATGTCGATTTCTAAGTGCTGCGCTAATGCGCACGCGTAGTAAATTTTTGGAGTCTCGTTGGCAACTGCCCATCAGACCCCATTGGAAAAAATGGGCCTGCATTGTTATATAATGTATAGAGGTGGAACTAGTGAGCTGTGGGCCCAGGTGCAAAAAATATGCTTTGGCCCTGGTGAAATCAAGGTAACTCGGTGGGGAGCTTCCCCTTTCATGAACCTAACCTTAACCCTTCCTTCCCCAGAGCCTAAACATAAAAGTCCCCAGAGAGGTTACTGGCAGGTGCTAGTAGGTGTGACAGCTCCAGTGGGGAGCCGGGTATGAAAAGGAATGGGTAAGTATACTTACCCATTAAAAAAAAAATCTAAAATGGCTGTATTTTGAAATAGAGACAGCCGAAAATGAGCATTTGCTGTCTCTACTTTTAAAACAGCCATTTCTTGCCGCAGACTGACAATGAGGACGCACATAGCTTGAGCTGTGGATTTGTGCATGTGCTTCTTAAAAACTGCTTTGATTAAGGCCCCGTGTCTTTGTCTTCTTATGAATTCACATATCAGATAATCTTGGTTCTTAAATGCTACAAAGTTTAGACAGAAGAGATCATTTTAGCTCCTAGTAAATTTTTTTGCTGTTAGAAGAAACCTGGTGATGGCAGTGATCAGTAATGTGTAGTGTGTGAGCTGGGCAAATTAGTTATTGTAAGACAGATCTATCTAGTAAAATATGTATCAGTTGATCTATGTAAACCATCAACTATATTTGATGTTTTTTTTCTTTCTCAAATACTTTGTAATATATTTTTATTAATTTTGCTTATTCAAATTTAAACAATACGCATCCTGAAGAATCTATACTTGTACCTAAATAAATGTTGGCATGTAGCCAAAGGTTTCCAAACCCCTTTAGTATTAAACTTGAACATGCCTTCATTTCATAGGGCATTAAGCAGGGTAGTTTTGGTATTAAGATGAGTTACTTCCAGGGAAATATCTATACACTGGTATATATTTAAAAACTTTGTTTATTTATGATAAAAATACAAATATTTTTAATTATTACCTGAAAATATTGTCAATCAATCTCCAGTTACATATAATTTATGCAATTAAATTTGTTAAGACAACATTTATAACAAATTGAACCCTTAATTTTGATCTTTATATATTTTGTGTATTAAATTAATGTAATTTTTTTTACATGGTGTAAGAAAATTTGTTTCCATTGAAATATATTAAATACTTTATTCATGTATTGTATAATGATTCTATGATTGTATCAATAGTACAAATTTGATTTATTATTACTAAAGCATTTGTAAATATTTATGCAATTAAACATTTTTGTATCAAGAGAGAAGTATTTGGCTTTGTTCTTGTGAGCATATAGTTTAACAGATTTCATACAAGTTTTATTTTAAAATGCATATTAACATTAACCCACCATTTCCTGCAGCCTACCCTAACATTTTGGTACTTGTTCCCAGAGACGTATCCACCCCTTAGCCAGTATGGCACCCGCCAGGGGTGCCAGCCAAAGGGGGGGCGCCGCCCAGCGATGCCATCCATGGCTAAGAAATAATGTCACCTAATCTGGAGTCAGACTGCAGCTGGATGCTTTTTAAATTAATGCTGGCTGGTTGCTAGGATCCTCTGTGACCGCGGGACATCATTTCCCTTGCAAGTCTCAGCGACCGTGGGACTTCAATTCCCACTCGGAGGACACAGGTAATGTAAGAAAACCTGGGGTGAGGGGCTGGAGCCTGGAGGCACATGATGGATGTACTGGGGGAGCCTGGAGGCAAATTATGACAGTACTGGGGCTGGAGGCGCATATTGGGAGTACTGGGGGAAGGTGCTGGAGGCACATGATGGGAGTAATGGGGGGGGGGCTGGAGGCAAA
>WWET01001154.1:340685-351349 GCA_011038615.1 Limnodynastes dumerilii
GGGTTGGGGTGCTGGAGGCATACATCAGATATTCCTCATTGTTAGGATCACATTCTAATACTATTTCATAGCACTTTTTTTGCCTCTTACTTTGCCAGTGGTACTGGGCCCATAGATACAACCCTGCTTGCTCGCAATACCAAATTTTAAATGCAAAGTATTTTGAACATGGTACAGCTGCAATTCAGCTGACAGATGTATCGTGTTCGCAATTCAGCCGTTCTAAGCAGCAATTACATCCCCAATGATCAACTGCAACTCACAAAGCTCCTTCAGATATTCCTCATTGTCAGGATCATATTCTAAGGCTTTTTCATAGCACTTTATTGCCTCTGGAAGTTTCCCATTATTCTTATTGACAAACCCATGTAAAGCAAACCCTATAGCATCTGTGGGGTTTCTCTGTATCTTCTGGTCTGCTATTCTACTTAAAGCTGCCCCAGACTCTTCTCTTTGTTTGCTTGGTTCCAGTATCAGAAAACATGTTTTAAAATGCTTTATAGCTCCACTTTCACATCTTTCGCCATATTTTTCCAAATTGCCATAATTCAAATGGATTTCCTGTCTCTCAAAATCTGTAAGATTGGTGAAATTTAAAACCTTTTTAAAAGTATCTTCTGCTTTATCTAATTCTTTTGCTTTTTTGCACGCATTTGCTAAGAGTATGTATGCAAATATATAAGTATTTTTATATTCCACTGCTTTTTCATAGTGAAATATAGCATTTTTTAAGAGCTCATCATGAATTTCCCCATTTTCTAAGGTTTTCCTCATATTCTTTATCTTATTTTCATAACATATTCCTATTTGGCTATGCAGAGAAGCAGATGATGGCAGAAGAGCTAAACCATCTTTCAGAACACGCAGAGCTTCATCCACCTGTCCTAATTTTCTGTAAAATGTTGCTACATAACGAGCTAGGTATGGATTGCCTGGGGCCTGTTCTAGAGCTTCTACAACACATTTTCTACCTTTATCAGCTCTGTCAAGCTCTTGTAGCTTCAATGCAAGAAGTGTCTTCAGCACTGCATCACTTGGATGTAGCTGTATAGCACGTTCCAGCAGTGGTAATGATTTGCATTCAGAAGCAGGGCATTTTTTGCCATTGAATCCTTCCAATCGATAAACTGCTGTTGCATAGCCAGAGTTCCACTCAGGATCTTCTGGGTCTATTTCAAGAGCTTTCTCAAAACATTCCTTCGATTTTTCACAATATTTCCCACAATATGTTAGCAATGCCCAGCCTTGTTCCCCATAAATCTCAGCTATTCCTTGACTGTGATTGGGTGAAAGTTTCAGTTCTTGATTAATCTGGTCTATCTTGTCTATGTAGTCCTGAGACTCTACAAACTGCTGTGAGTGGTAGTAAACCCAGGCATAGTTCCCATAGGTCACCAGATATTGTTTGTTTGGCCCAGCTGGATTGTTTGCTTTAATCTTTTCCTCCGCTTCCTTTAAGTTGTCAAGGGCTTCAGTGTAGCGGCCTTTAAGGTGCATGACATAGGCCAGAAAATTGTATACTATATATTTGTTCTTGGTGGTCAGAAATTTCAGTTGGTATTGCAATTTCTCTTCCAAATTATCAATATCTGCTTCATTTCTCTCAAGTTCCCAAGTGAAGTGACATTTTATCTGTAGCAGATGGGACTTTAAGGTCTTCTCTGACAGGTCACTGTAATAAGAAAAGAAGAAAAGAGATTAGTACTACAGTAAATATCTAAAAAATAAAAAAAAAAGTTGAAGTTAATCATCAATTCATTTTTAAAACAATTTTTTGATCATTTAATACAAGATAGTGATTTTTTACCGCCTAAGTAGCACCATATTGCCACACTCTACTTAGGCATTATTTACATTTTTTAGGTCTTTAATTTGATTGTAAATTGAAAAAATAAAATGAAAACACTTATATGGGCATCACGCCGCGCAGCCTCTGCCTATACGAGTTTACGTGTTTCATGCACCTTTTTGGTACGACCTATCCTCAGTTACAAATGTCAGAGCTGTGACACACGCAGCTTGAGCAGCGGATTTGGATCTGTATCAGGTCTAAAGTGTTTTAAGTGTAATCAAATAATTCTACATCACTTCCAGGTCAATGTCATATTTGGATGGAAATTTAACTAAATGACAATGTATAAAGGGTTATTAAATTAATCAACCCAGAATCTAACTTTGCATGTTTTAAAATGTATTATACTTTACCTCAAACCTGTTTTTATTGCAGTGCTCCAGTGGTCTTTATAGTCTATTAATGCACTTGGAGGATTAATGGAAGAGAGATATGTGCAGTTTTCTTTCACCCCATAGGGTTGTAACCTACTTTTCCAAGCATTGTTTTAATAAGCATTTAGGGATTATGGGCCATATTCAGAGATCCGTTTTTTGAAAGTACGTAATTATACGCACGCAGCAAGGCAACACCCACCAACACCCATGACACTCCCCTCTCATGGCCGTGCAATCGTAGACATATGCCTCCACCGACCACCTATAACTTTACGTGGGTACTTATGTGCGTATATGTATGCCATACGTGTGATTCTATATAACCACGCCCTCAAAGACTCATTTAAATGCCTCCTCCCACCCTCTTTCACATAACTTTTCAGGTACATATTTCATACCGCCCCTCCGTACGTATATCCCCAAGTGCGGTTCACATGTCCGTGCTTAAAGCATTTACGTGCGTATATTCTACGTTACTTGCATAAAGTTACTATGCACGCGAAGTTAAACCTGACTTAAAAATACACACGCAACTTCACAAGAAAACGCATCTGTGAATACGGCCCTATAACTGGAGATGGAACTCAACTAGGACTGAAGCTGGGCCAGATATTTTATTATTTTACTTTCAAACTTACTTTTACTTCTTTTGTGCTTTTAGGGTTTTTTTTACGGCATTTGTTTAATATATTTTAGTATTAGTACGTGTGGGCTCTATGTTTAATCAAGGTTTTTTTTTTTGCGAATTTCCATAGCAAACTCATAAAGGTGAGTATTAAAATCTGTTAATTTTTGCTTACCATAATAGACGGGAATAGGCGCAATTCACGCTTATTCCTGTTTTCGCGGTCACTTGAATTGAACCCTGTGAATATTTAACTATTGATTGATTTTGAGTGAAAAGTCTGCTTCTTGAACAACGTTGGACTTTGTGCAGTGCAGTTGATGTCAGGCATTTGTTTTGTGTGAGATTTTCTGAAGATTCAGGTACTGTACAATTTGTCATCAATTTTCTTTCTTGCGGGAGGAGACATCTAAACTGCGTGCTGTGTAAATGCTACTGCTCCCAGTGACTCAAAGATACATTGCACAAACTGTGTACCTGCAAAACTCATACCGTTGCTGCACTTGGAGAGCTGGAGTACACAAGCAGTAAGGCATGAGGGGCACTCGCTTCTTGTGCGTATCTGTAGTAAAGTACCTACTGCGCATGCGTAGTAGGTTCTTTATGCAACCTACGTACCAGATTGCCTCTTTAAAGACCGCCCGAAGTATTTTAGGTAAAAAGACTCAGAGAAATGCCGCCTCTAGGAGGGTTTGTGAAAAAGTGGTAGGTATTTAGATTAGCCGGGGAGGGTGGTGAGAGGCAGGGAGCGGCGATGTCCGTGTGGACATTGCACGGATAGTTAAGGTAGGGCATGCTGATGCTTGTAGTGCTACAATGATGCCAGGGCATGTTGGCACTTGGAGAATCATAAGCACCAGCATGCCCTGTCATCCTACGGCCAGCACAACAGGTGGCTCTCGAAACGCCAGCATGTCTTGGCATCCTTGGGCATGTTGGTGCTAATTGCAGTACAAGCTTCAGCATGCCCTATAGTGAAGTTGCATTTAAATTCACAAAAACCTGGGCTAATCATGGGAGAAATGATCAGACACAGGAATTTCCCAGGTTTTTGTGGACTTATAATGTGGCTTTTTTTATGACTCAGCATTTTGCTAAGGAAAAACCCAACCCAGGGGGCAATTAAATAAATAATAAAAAACTTCTCCCCCACCCAAGAGGTATTGTGTGGCCAGGTACTTCTGACAGGAAACATATTCAATTAAGTCATACAGGTCATACACATGTAAAAAACAAAAAACAAAAGAAAAAAACAGGAGATGGTAATAAGGAAGAATAGGAGATTCATAATACAACTTTTCAGAGCTTTGTGTGCAAATGCTAGGAGCTTTGGAAATAAAATCCCTGAACTAGGTATAATAATGACAAGAGATAATCTGGATATAGTGGGTATCACTGAATCATGGTGTAATGAAAATCATGCCTGGAACCTAGCTATTCTGAGTCTGAAATGTAAAATTTTAGGAAGAATAGAGTAAGAAAAATTGGAAGAAAAATTATTGAACTTGAGAATAGATATTACTTAACTAAAGACCACAGGAAACAAACCATATCAAACCATGGAGGTTATTAATTGTACTTGCATAAAATATAGACCACCAGTGCCGTCATTTTGTACATTTCACTGCCTCTTTAGTGCCCCCAGCCCCTCTGGTGAAGACCTACTGATCCGGGGGAGAAAAGAGAGCCTCCTCATGCTACCCTTTGCAGACCGCTGGAGTGTGGATCCCACAGTTGTGCAGCGGATCCTGCATGCTTTGGGGGAGTACCAACCTGCCCCATCACTCCACTATCCTCTGTTCCTACTATCACTGACCCTGCCAGCAAGGAGGAGATCCCCCCCAAAGTGTCTCCAACCCCAAAACCTGTCACCATTGGCCTTTGCTGATAGCTCCCCTGGCCACTCAGCCACCCTGCTTCCTACCCCAGCTACCATAACACTGAGAAGCTCACAGGCTCTAGACTCCTGATATCATCCCTCTGGGTGCCACTGACACCCCCACTTTCTGCAGGTTGGAGTTATCCCTTCCTCTGGACCTTGTCACAGACAACCTTATCCACCATACTTATCAAATCCTCCTACAGCTGAGTAAAGTGCCTCAACATCAGCCACCCTGTGGCCAAAGACTGCAGTCCAATTTCCCCCAGTCAGATCCATTTGTGAATATTGCTGGACTACCTTTCTTCCACTGACCCCTGCAGAAAAGTGAGTACTTGAACTGTTTTCTCCTTCTCTCCCAAATGTAAAGGCGCTAAACTCAAGTATGTAGCCAACTTTGGCCACCCGTTGTTTATTTCTCTTACAAACCTCAGGCAACCTACCTGATGGATTAAACCCTTATTCAGGGGGGAAGATGTATCCAAGTAAACATATACCAGTGCTCATGTCGAGCTACCAACCTCTCATGCACTGATACTTTTTTATGTAACCTTTCTTGAGCTCCTTTGCAACCATTTGATTGGAAAACGGGGATCCTCCCGGAAGACCCCAGCAAAGCTGCAACATATCTCCATCCAGCCATTTTTCAAAACCTCTCTCCTTCCTCATTACATCCAGACCCCTTACTGCCTACCGGACAATCCCCTACCATGGCGACACCAACTTCAACAGTAACCCCAACTCTCCCTCCTGGAGATGTTGGTGAAATACTCCGCCTTATGGACTCTTTACCAACAAAACCGGACATCCAAGACCTGGAATCACGCCTGTTAGAGAAGTTACACAGTCAGACAATTGCCCTTTGCGCTGATCTCACCGAGACCACCTACAGAATCGCCTGAAGTAGAAACCACCCAAGAGGAGCAAATCGAAAGCATCTCCAACCTCCATCTGGTACTTCAAGAACAGGCCGACGCTATTAAAAGCCTGCAAAGACACATGGAGGATCTGGACAATAGATGCCGATGCAACAATCTACGAGTTCAGGGTATTCCGGAAGATGTCCCTGAGCAAGGCCTCGAGGATGCCCTTACCAGGCTCATCAACACTGTGCTAAACACTCCTTCTGACAATGCAATTGTCTTTGACAGAGCCCACCATGCATTAAAACCTAGGAGTGCAGCTCAAGACCGCCCTCGTGATGTCATCTTCAGACTGCACTACTTCAAAGTGAAAGAAATATTACAAAAAGCTAGCCACTATAAAGATCTGGAATTCGATGGCCATCCCATACAAATTTTTCAAGACCTTTCCTGGAGTACCTTCCAACAAAGACGCCTTCTACGCCCACTGACAGACGCCATGAGAGAGAGGAACATTTGTTACCACTTGGGCTTCTCGTTCTCCATCCAAGCCACCCATGATGGCAAATCAGCGTCACTCCACTCGCCAGCTGGAACCCATACCTTCTGTGAGACGCTTGGCCTCCAACCCATACCCCTTGCCCAGGAGACACAAACGCAAATCCCGCTCTACTCCCAGAATTGAAGACGCCAATACGACTTAAAATGAGATACGCCAGCTCTCCCTGGACTGAATTCACTTAAGTATTATGTTGCAATTATACTGTTTTCACCTTGCATTTTCTGCTTTACATTATAATGTGACCTGTTCAGTATCTGGAATAAGTCCTTCCAGTCGTTTATTTCTGTTAGACTTGTTGTCGCCTTAGTTTTTTCCCCTTTTTTTCTCTCCCTCTTTTTCTGATTGTATAGCTCCATAATCCCCAGTAATAATAACTTGGTATGGCAAGCTCATTTTGAGCCTTTCCTAATGTTAACATTACTGCTTGTTTATGATACAATACGGTTTACTTGGTCATTTGTACCCCTACTAGCTGTTAAAACCTAGCCCATGGTTCACCCTTTACCCACCATGGCTCACACAGCTGTCGCACACCCGAGGTACTTCAACGACAGACGCGCCTCTCCTGCAACCTCCCCCACCTCCCCCCTAACTCACTTCACACCACTACACAATACACCTACCCCCCTTAGCCCAAAGCTTCTCCACGAAACCCTCTTCACGAAACCCTCTTACTCAGGCCCACACCTTTTCCTCCTTTTGGAAGTACTGCAGATTCCTATACTATACATGCCACTCTCCTACTGTAACATACCCCCATGATGGCTACCCATAAAAGACAATTAAATTTACTCTCACTTAATGTGAAAGGTCTAAACACTCCTAAAAAATGCTCACATCTCTTCCATTCTCTTCACCACGATAAAGTAGATATTGCCTTTGTACAGGAGACACATTTCAAAGCCGACTAATACCCTTCACTCTAATGTGAAGTTTCCTACTGTTTTTTAAAACAACCATTCCTCCAGTAAGTCTAAAGGCGTTGCCATTCTCATAGCCAAACATATCCCCTTTACACTTAATGGGTGCGTTACGTTGGGAGATGGTAGGGGTATTCTGGCCAAGGGAGACCTCTTTGGACAAAAGCTGACCCTTGTTAATCTTTATCTCCCAAACCAAGGCCAATCACGAGTCCTTACAGGAATGTTGGAACAGATCGACATCCACAAGGAAGGTGATTGTGGGGGGTGACCTGAATTGGACGCTGGAACCATGTTTGGATTCCTCCTCTGGTTCACCCAGATCCTCTCTTCAAGACGCTAGATGGGTAAGGCGGGTTCTCCACGAGCACCAGCTGGTTGACTCCTGTCGTATACTGCATCCCCGAGAAAGGGACTACATCTTCTATTCTTACCCAGCCCAAACATACTCCAGACTTGACTACTTTCTTGTTGACTTTCTTGTTTCTTCCCTCCCTCTAGTGGTGTCATCCACCATTGGGTTGATCACCTGGTCCAACCATGCCTCCATCCACCTTTCTCTAGACCTCCTAAACCCTCAGCCAAGAGAATGGACGTGGAGACTTAGCGACCTTCTCCTTCAAGACTCCCATTGTAAAGCGCAACTGGAATTGGCCCTAACTGACTACATCACCCTAAATGACACACTGAAGTCACCAGACTGATACTGTAGGAAGCCCACAAATGTGTCCTAAGAGGCAAAGCCATACAACTTGGAAGTTACCTCATACAACAAAAAGACGCCCAAAGAGCAAACCTCCTCCAAAAGATTAAGGCTCTTGACCACAAAATCTCCATTGACCCCCTAGTCTTTGAATAGCTCACGGAGGCTAGACTCTCGATAACACAATTACTTAACGACATACATAAATGGGCACTTCGTAAATGCAAAAGTCGTTACTTCCTTAGTGGCAACAGCCCACGGAAAATGCTTGCTTGAGCATTGCGCACTCAGAGGGCTCAAACCTACATACACAAAATGAAAACCAAAATTGGCTCCATAGTTCACCGGACACCAGACATAGCCAAAGCCTTCCAAGAATATTATACGGCCCTCTATATCATAATTCTCCCGCTCTCAGTAGATTACTTAGCAGCCAAACGTAGATCGATTCAATCGTATTTGCATACTTTCCTTCCTTGCCCTCCGACATCATTGAAGCGCTCTAATCCCCATTCTCTGCACATGAATTAGAATCTGCCCTTAAAACATCCCCTTCAGGGAAGAGCCCTGGCCCTGATGGATTCCCTATCTCATATTATAAAACCTTCCAAGATAAACTTATCCCCCCTTCTACTCCCCACATTAAATGATATCTCTGACAGCCACTGTCTCTCCCCTCAATCCTTAATGGCGTATATATCAAAGAATGGAAAGACCCCTCCATGTGCTCAAGCTACAGGCCAATCTCTCTGCTCAATGTCGACCTCAAACTTTTTGCAAAACTTATAGCTAATAGACTTAACTGCGATCTCCCCAATCTCATACATAATGACGAAGTTGGTTTTGTCTTAGGAAGAGAGGCCCGTGACAATACCACCAGAGCCATGAATCTAATCCACTATATATCAGAACACAGTCTTCCGACTGTGCTGCTGTCCACAGATGCCGAAAAGGCATTTGACAGAGTAGATTGGCTGTTGGAGGGACTCTTAACGCATATTGGTCTTGGCCCCAACTGTCTCCATAAGATTAAAGATCTCTACTCCTGTCCCTTGGCGAGAGTCAAAATCAACTGTAGCCTATCTAACCCTTTTCAAATTTTTAACGGAACCCATCAGGGCTGCCCCCTCTCCCCTCTAATTTTTGCACTTTGCATAGAAGCCATGGCCAGAACAATCAGGCTCCAATCTGACATCACTGGCATTCAACTCGTGGTAGGGAATACAAAATGGCCCTTTTCACGGACGACGTCCTATTTTTTATTGCTAATCTGGTAACCCCCCAGTTCAGGAATTCGCCACATTTAGCCACCTCTCCAACTTTAAAATAATTATGATAAATCTGTAGCCATGCCCCTGCAGCTCCCACAAACCACTTTGACAGGCTTACAATCTTCCTTCCCTTTCAATTGGAACCAACCAGGGCTACGATACCTGGGAGTGACTCTAACACCAAATATCAGTAACCTGTGCTTGGCAAACTTTGTCTCCCTCTACTCGCCCGCACCAAAATAGACTTAGAACACTGGAACCCCAAGTGGTTCTCCTGGCTCAGAAGAATTAGTATTAAGATGAATATCCTCCCAAAATACTTATACCTCTTACAAACCCTCCCGATACGTATACCCCAAGTGTTTTTCACTAACTTCCAAAACCTTTGTCGGCACTTTATCTGGCAGGGTAAACCCCAACGATGTTGCCTCCAAACGCTTTACAGACCCAAGCCTACAGGAGGCCTGCAACTACCCCACCTGTGTTCCTACCACCATGCTATTTAACTTAGTAGGATCATAGACTAGACCAGGAGATCTCCCCAAAAGCAATTGATAGATCTGGAAAATCACAGCTCACTGTCCACCCCCTATACATCTTACCGTGGCTGAAGAAACTTCCCCGATTCTCTCACCCAACTATAGGACTGACTCTGGAAGGCTGGAGACGCCTTTCTTCCCTGACTTCCCCCTGGACTTACCCCTCACTCACTTTCAGCTTGGGAAAACGCTGGATTGGTCCGGATAGGCCAGCTGGTGCAGGGGGGAAACTTGCTCGCCTTTAGCGATCTTCAACAAAAATTCAGACTCAGGGGTAGAGAATACACCCCTTAATATAAAGCTCTGTGTTTACTGAGCATCTCTGAAGAGCTTGACAGCGTCCTCTACAGGCAGAGGCCTCACTTGCCAAGCTGGAAATCTGTGACCTGGGGCCACATAAGATCTTTAATTGCTTTATGTTCTGCGGCTGTTCCTTGGAGTGGAACGCAGCATGTTCGTTGCCTAGGAGTGGAACGCAAGCCTAGATCCCTCACAGACATACATTTTGTATGCCTACACCCAAGCAGCATGTTCGTTGCCTAGGAGTGGAACGCAAGCCTAGACACATGAGCAGCACACCCAGGAAGGAGCCGACAGCTACGGGAGAAGACATTCACGCGGCGTGTCTGCTTGTATACGACCCGGTACAGCGCACAGCCTTTCTTCCCTTTTTGCAGTTACTAAAAGCTACGGAAAGGTACTTTGCCACCTATACTAGTCTGAACTGTCATTGTCTAATTGTGGGATTTTGGAATTACGCTGTATTATCTACCTGACGGAACTTTTATTGCATATAACGACGCCTGAGGACTCTAATTATATAATAGAATATTTTGTATACCTATTCTTTATTTTTGTGAGCACTTTAGTGAGCGCTAATTGGATGTGAATTGCCTATTCTGCATTATCTAGAGAACATTGGGCCTACTTACAACTCAGACATATTTTCAGCTCCTCCCCCACAGTCACTCACTTTCTCTGCCAAAAAAACCATCTTAACCATCAGAACTGTGTATGGCCGCTTCCACACCCGAGCATATTATTTCCCAATATCCTGACAGACACATCCCAAC
>WWET01001154.1:351384-364432 GCA_011038615.1 Limnodynastes dumerilii
CCTCGTACACTGACGCCTGGGTGAGAGATCTTCACACCACACTGTCAGAGGACGATTGGGAAATAATTTTTCAGGCCACCCACAAAAGCTCACTAAGCTTAAACGTCATTGAAACCCAATATAAAATCCTCTCTAGATGGTACATGGACATAGACTTCATAACATTTCTTCTTCCCTCTCCTCTCAATGCTGGCGCTGTGCAAACGCTATAGGCACATTTCTACATATATGGTGGGACTGCCCACGTCTTAAACCATACTGGGAAGCAGTTTACTCAATCACCCACAATGTCACAGGAGTGGGAATCCCTTTGACCCCTGAATACTGGCTCCTATCTATTCCCCCCCTTCCTGCTTGCAACATATAAGAAATCTCTTTTCTCCCACCTAACCACGGCAGCCAGAGCCACTATTCCAACCCACTGGAAATCGCCCATACCACCCACAATACACGAGTGGTTCAACCGTGTAGACCATTACATGAATATGGAGGACATAATTTCCTCCGCCGAAGACAAACACAATGAATTTAGAGTTACATGGTTCTACTGGTTAGAATACAAGGAAAGTCCGGACCACCACTCCAGCTGCCAAACTAGTCTTCCTCCCTCCCTGCCATGATAGATCTTAAAGACTTCACTGGTCTCCATTATAAATACAACTGTAATCTGTTTTACAACCAAAAACTATCTTGTTGTTAAACCTGGACTACCCCCCACCTCCCACACACACATACACGCATCCCCTCATTCCAACACACGTGCATACATAATTACCCGTCCCATTTTCCCCTGTTCCCCTCTTATTAAAACTTAATATATTGATAACTGATTCCTCCTGCACTTTCTCGGTGCTATTTACCGCACCTAGTATAAGGATGTTTAATCTTTGTGGGCCTGATCCAGAACTACGCTTCGGAGCGAATTTACGTGTGGTAGAGACGTAAAATCGCTGTTTTGTACACACTGCGCATGTGCACCATAGAAAATCTGCACATTAATGTAGCGTAATTGAGAACGTATGGGCCATTCACGTATGTGTCATGTAAATACTTACGTGTGGGCGTGCCAATTTTACGTTACAAGAAAATACGTCTAAAACACGTGAAGTAGGTGGGGGGTTGTATTTAAAGTGTACAGTATGGGCGTGCTTAGCTGCGTAAATTCGTCTAGCCCATACGTACGTGTGCGTATGACAGCGGTTACGTTGGAAAAAGTTAAGGTAGGGTTTGGAAAGCGTATCTTCACAAAATACGTACGTTCAAGGGGTGTGCCGAGGGGAGTGTAATGAATTTACGCACGAAAATACGCTACGGGAGGAAACGTATTGCAAACGTAGTTCTGGATCTACCCCAGTGTCTTTAAAATGACGGTTTATTTGAATCAATTTTGATACCCTTCTGTAACGACACTTGTTTGTTATTCTCGCATTTGTGCGACAATTACTGTATTGTTCAGTTACCTTGTACTTTGATAAATAAAGAATATATCAAGAAATTTAGAGCACCAGGCCAGGATAAGGAAATGTCCATATTGCAAGACACTGCTAAAAATGGAATAAAAAGGGTAGGAAATGGAAGATTTTAATCTACTGTATGTCTATTTCTGTCAGCACCATTACAAGCGGGGACATTACTAAATCATTGCAAGGAGCTTCCGTCAAGCAAATGCTGAGAGAGCCCACTCGAAGAGGTCATCTTAGATTTTGTACTCACAAATGGTGACTCTCAGAAATGGGGGAGAACTTAGAATCCAGTCATCAACAAGCAGTATTGTTTAGTATAAACGCAGAGAGAGACGACTACCACACAAAAACAAAAGTGCTAGAATTTAGGAACGACTGATTTAGTAGAAATAGGAAAATTAGTAAATAATTCTTTGGCAGAATGGAGGCACATTATAGTAGTGCAAGGACAGTAGGAAAAATGTATTTGTTTATTATTAACAGCAACAGACTTTTGTATTGTCCGGGAGACTTCTGAAATTCGGGCAATTCTCCTGGTATCCCGGGAGAACCAGCAAATCTTTTGCAAGGGACTTGAAGCTCGTGGTTTCCATGAAACCAGGTCCTCAAGTCCTGCCCCCATGCCTGGCAACAGGGAGGGACTTGATGATGCAAATTGCATCATCAAGCCTTGCTTCCATCCCTATTAAACACCAAAATGTATACTTAATAGTCAAGGGGGCAGGCCTTAATGACACAGTTATCATAAATCTCATTGTTAAGCCCCGCCCCCAGCATGCATGTATGGCTTCCCTCCGGGATCTCCCAGAGGGAAGCTTTTAAAAGTCGGCAACCCTGAGCTAGTGTGGTTTACAAAACAGATATCAAGTATAGAAAAGGAAAAAATATGGCCTTTGGGAAATACAAGCAAAATTGGAAAAATTGTAACCTATATGTATTGCATTAGCATTTATCCTTGTGAATGCTTTTCCAAAGGTATAAAAAAAGTATATGCATTGTTCTGTTTTTTTTATTTATTTTTTTATTAAATTGAATTTAACAGTAATTTTATTGATATTTTTTGCACATTCATATTATCAATTAAAAGCTTACAATCATTTAACCAGGATCTTAGCAAGTATAGGTTGTTTTTTGTGTGTGCTCTAGTCTAGTCCACTTATCAAAAACTGGCAACTGTTTTTTTTATAAAGTAAGTTAAAGCTTTAAAGTTAAAGTAAATGTAAAATCTATTAAAACCCAGAAAGTATCTTCTTAGCATCGCTAGATTCAGCAATGTTTTCAATTAAAAGCCATCTTTATGACTCACTAAAGGGTATCAATAAAAAAGTAAGTAAATATTTCCTGCTGTGAAGCCACCCCATTCATTATACGTAATATATAATCCAATATGATCTTTTATACACATATAGGGCTGTATTCAGAAAACCGTTTTTGCGGGGAGTTCCGTGCGTATTTTGAGGATCGGATGAACGGTGCATGCAGTAACTAAATTTACGCTATCTACATTGATTTTACACACGAAAGTCCATTAGGCACGAACTTGTGAATCGCACTTGGGAACAGACGTAAAGAGGGGCATGGTTGTAATCCGTCCGGAGAAAGATACGTGAAAGTGGGGGGAGGCATTTAATTGAGCATTTGAGGTGCGTTTAGTTAGATACGCACATACGTAGTTATTATACGCACGTAACATCTGACTAAAAGATCAAAGTGCTTGAGGGACTCGTAAGTCTCCAGCAACCCGTCCTTGTGAGGGGAGTGTCATGGGTGTGGCCTTGAAACGTCCGTGCGTATAATTGCGAACCTTTCACTGACGGATCTCTGAATACGGCCTATAATATTGTATTGTACTGATTGATTAAATGTTATGGCACATACATGCTGTCCAATAAATCTTACAAAATGAAATGAATACTGAGTACAATGATTAGCATTGGGGGGGGGGAGGCAGCCATGACTACTGCCCTGGGCCCGAAGCTTATGCTGACCCGATACTTACCTTTGCTCTACAACAGCAGGTATTTTCGGTATCTTACCACTGATACTGCTGATGGTTGTTCATTAGCAGGCCAATAACGCAGGTCCGCACTGCCCAGCCCCCTATGGGACATCACAGGATGATGTCCCATAGGGGGCGGGGCCCCGCTGATGTGTCTGATCATTGGACAGTGTGTTACAGGCAGCAGTAGTCCTGATTGTCTATGTGGATATCAGCAAGATTGATTGGACCAAAAAACTTTAAGAAGTTGCTTTATTGCTTTCGCTATGTGTTAGTCTGCGGCAGCAGTCCCATTTCTTTTGCATAACTAGACTTACAACCTGCAACTCTAAATGAAGCCTCTTCACACCAAAGTCTTTAATAAATCATACAGATCACGTTAATGCTAAACTATGAGCATGTATGGAGTTGAGAATCTGCGCATACGTGGCCAGTGCACTCTCATGACACTCCCCTCTCATGGACGGATTTTAGCTGACTTCCATGTCCATAACTTCTCTGCATTGATCTCTATCAGAGGAGGAAATACCGGCGGTGCGAGCGGAGCTAGACACCAGGGGCCTGATCCAGATCTACGAAATTGGCCGATTTCGAGCGAGCGTATGACCGTTTTTTGCGTATTTTCGTACGAAAATTCGCACTGCGCATGCCCAGTATGACAGCTTCCTGTCGACTGGACGACCTGAGCGTATAGCGTTCGTATGGTGTGCGAATTTTTCGCTCGAGGGGCGTGCGTTCAGTACGACGGTCGGCTGGGCGCTCGTTTTACAACAGGGAGGCGGGGATAGCCATTTAAATTGTACAGTATGGGCGTGCTAAGCCCGTACGCTCAGCGTATTTTGTGCGAAATTTCGTACGGCCGACGGTCGTACCCAGTGTAGGGTATAGGCGCCGTAAGCAGGTACTTTACTATGGGAGTGTTAGGGGCGTGCATGTTTATTCGCACGGTCGAACGTACGCATTCGCCCGCCGTGCGAATTTTCGTAGCTCTGGATCAGGTAAATGTGGGAACTTCTTCTGCTGAATCCCGAAAATTGAGCTATTGCTCCTATCAACATTTCTATTGGCGCCGTGCGTGTGTGAGTAACACACGGCTCAGCAGCCTGAGAGCCGCCTGGCCGCATCATCTGCAAGGTAAGTGTTTTATTTGTTTTTATTGCTGTGACATCTCCAGGTCCCTAATATACTCCACATAAAATACATGTGGGGTATATTAAGGGTCAGGAGATGGCACACTCTATAAAGCACATATGGGATATTTGATGTGTTTAGGGATATATAGCTTATACTGTAATGCATGTGGGGTATATTAGAGTCTGGAAATGTCACACTACATACTGTATAAAGTGTCATTCCCGGACTCCTAATAAACCCCATATATTTTATAGAAGAGAAAAATGATAATGTATAGAAAGGGCGCTGGGTGCAACAGTACATAGGATTCACGAAAGCAGCAATGTAAATGGATATATCATAAGTAAAAAATCTAAAGTGCAAGTGCCAATAAATACAAATTAATGGTTACTAAAAAAGATACCTAAACACTCTATATAGTGCAGAAAAAAGAATTCATAGAATAGATGATGAATCAGTTGAAAATTGGTATCAAGTGCAAAGTGCTGGTCAATATCAAAACATAAATATATTATATAGCATTCCCAATGTAAACAATTAATGCCTGGACTTAAAGCTAAAAATGAATAAGTGAGAATCAGAAAAAAGTGCAAACAATGCTAGTGTGATACAAATATTATAAACAGACCCAAATTCAGGCTGGTTAGAGCTGCAGAATATCAATTTGCAAAATGATAATAGATTCCAATGTCTTAAAAATCCATAATGCAGAGCGCCCTTTCTATACATTATCATTTTCTCTTCTCTTTAGATATCCTTAGAGGCCCTGAGACCTCTTATATTGAGTGCTATCGAGTGGTTATATTATATTATATATCATATTCACCCATATATTTTATAGTATGGGCCATTCCCAGACATATAATATAGCCCATATATACTTTATAGAGTGTGCCATGTCTAGACCCCTAATATATCCCACATATAAATCGTGGGGTATATTAGGGGTCAGTAAATGGCACACTGTATAAATAACATGTGGGGTATTTAAGGAGACTGGGAACGACATATACTATATTATATATGGGGTATATAAGGGTCTAGAAATGTCATGCTATATACAAATATATACATAAATATGTGTATAAAGACATACATACATACAGTACATTACATAGGACCTGATTCAATTAGGTTCACGGTCTGCAATAGATGGGAAAAAGTTTGCAGTGCAATTTTTCCCGTATTTTACGGTAGCTGAATTTTATGCGCATCTCTGAGGTGTGAATAAAAATATGAAAAAAATTTTGCACAATTAGCTTCGCACCGCAAAACACGCGGGAGCGAGGATAATTCAATCATGCCAGTGAGTATAATTCCTATATTCCTAGTATACCCCTACATATATTATAGTGTGCCTTTCCTGCAAACCCTAATGTACCCCACATGTACTTTTTATAGGGTGCCATGTCTAAACCCCTAATATACCCCACATGTATTACATGTGGGGTATAATAAGGTGCATGGACATGGTACACTATATAAAGTACATGTAGGGTATATTATCGGTCTGGGAAAGGAACATGCTATAATATATGTGGGGTATTTTAGTGGTCTGGAAATGGCACAGTATAAAGTACATGGGGGTTACATTAAGGGTCTGGGAATGGAATACTATATACTGTATAAAGTGTGGCATTCCCAATCCATAATATAAACAACATATATATTATAGTATGTGCCATGTCCAGGCCCCTAATATATCCCACAAGCATTGAAAACCCCACTTTTATTAAAAAACAAAAACTGTGTTTGCCCCTGTTCTCCGCAGAGCACCCCATGCAACGTCATAACGTTACGCCAGCACTCGCACTCCCGTGCTCCATGTGACCCAAAGTGACTGTGTAAAGAGACGATCACAGCAGCAGATCAACAGAGCACTAAATTCTCTCCTCTTGCAGATGAGTGCAGGTAAGTCTGTTTTCTTTACATTTTCCCTATATTTTTGTTTATTATATTCCTGCCAGGGAGAGTGGCATCTGCAGCACCCTCCCTGAAAGTTTAATATCTAACTAAACATAAAAACTCCAGCAATTGTGTAATTACCACAAATAATATAATAAAAATAGTCACCAATATTGTAATAGCCTATTAAAATACTGGTGCCTATTTTTATTTTATTATATTTTTCCCACATAGTTATTACACAAATAATAGACCTACATAGAGAAAACCAGTAAATCATGGGGGGAGGAGCCCAAAGCATATTTTTACACCTGGCCCCATGACTCGCTAGTTCCGACTCTGATCTCTGTGCATAATGATCTCTGTGCACACAGCACGGCTTCGGCTGATCCCTGTCTGTACTACTCCCTGCAATAGACGCTACTGCATATCTATGTACTATGCTGCTCTGACAGCTTTGAAAGTATACTTCAAAGCTGTCAGAGCAGCTTTGTACATAGATATGCAGCAGCGTCTATTGCAGGTAGGTATTTTCAGCTTGCTGATTGGCTCCCTTAAAATAACGGGCACTAGCGCCTTATTTAAATCAGACATGCTTAAAAATCCAATAATCGTACCAGAGCGTTTCTGGTGTGTTTATTGGAAGTTTAAAAAATTGATCCTGGCCATCAACTAGAGTGATTTTTAGCTTGATCACTCTAGTGTTCGGACCAATAATCGCTCTAGTGTATGGCCAGCTTTAGAAGTCCTGTGCACTTGCAATCACAACCAAGTCTTTATAAATCTGCATAAGATGAAATGCGTTGCGATCAATATTACAACGTCAATTTAAGTATGTTTACATATTCTAGTAAAAGTGCTATGCTAAGATAATATAACCAGTTTCCATACAATACAGTGATTATTAAAGGTGCAGAATTTTTTAAATGTAACAGGATACAGATATTTGGTGTAACAGAAAAATATATAATTTTTGAATTTTATTTTAAAAACTATGGATGGTAGTGTTTCAGAATACCAACAAAAGATCATTAGTTTGCTTGAGTGACCGCTTTTGACAATTAGGATGAGGAAAGTGTGATAGGGAGATCGCCCTGATTATTGGGTAGCGTTATCTCATTCTGTTGCATTGTCAGGCAATGAAACCTGCAAAAATAGTTAGGAAAGAACAAATCAGTCAGCCCACTCTGTAGGATCTGCTGGATCACACCTGATCATAGATAACTATTCCACTCAGTCATTGGTAATTGCAGTTGAACAAATGTTCTCTGGAAATTGATAGGCTCATAAAGGCAATGCTACATTCATATACCAGTAGTTCACATAGTACTACCTATGTATTTGCACAAATATGAAGAATCTCCCAACATTTTGTAAGTAAAATAAATATTTCTTATTGTAAATAAAGGAAAGATATTACATTTATAGGGCTATGAGAATGCTTTAATTAATCCTCAGAATCTGACTCAGGCTCAATAGCTTCTGTCATTCTCTTTTTTTCGTGAATAAATTCTAGCAAATCTGTCCCAGTAGCATCTAAAGGATTGCTGTCAATTATTTCTTGAGCAAGACTCTTACATTGGTCTATGGCATATTTTCTGAATACTGTTGGACTTTCTATGTTTATAACTGCCCTGTAATGTCCTATGGCTTCCATTTGACACTTTTTTCTATACAGTTCATGGTTTGCCCAATTCAAGTGAAGCTCCTGTTTCTCCTCCTGCGTGAGATTGTCCATGCTGAGGACTTTTTGATAGACTTCTTCTGCCTTTTCATATTCATTTGCTCTCCCATACATGGAAGCTAGAGCTATGTACGCTCCTACAAATGTTTCTTTGTACTTCACAGCCTTTTCCAAATGGAACACGGCAGAGAAAATTAGTTCGGAAATTTGTTGGGTGTAGCACTTGGTGGACTGAGAATTTGACTTTGCTTTTCGTGCGCTGTCCTTTAGAGTTAGAATTCTTTTCTTGTAACATAAGGCGAGCTGGTAATTAAGATGACTGGAAGTAGGGTTTAAGCGTACTGCTTCATTGAGAACCAGAATGGCTTCATCAATCATTTTTTCTCTCCTGTAAAATTTTGCAACATACCGGAGTAAGTATGGAAATTCTGGTGTTGTTCGTAGAGCTTCCTCTATAAGTAATAATGCCTCTTTGGAATTTTTCAAATCTTGATGTTTCAAAGCAAGAAAAACTTTGACCACTGTATCTTTTGGGTTTAGTTCTGCTGCACGTTTCAAAAGTAGAAATGATTCATCAAGTGGTTTCTTTTGACAGCTGCAGCCTTCTAGATGAAACACAGCAATGGCATAGCTTGAGCTCAATTCTTGGTTCTCTGGATCCAGTTCCAAAGCTCTTTTGAAACAATCTTTAGCTCTCTCACTGTGTCGTCCGTGAAATGTTAATAGAGAAAATCCCTGCTCACTGTAGGTCTCAAACAGCAGAACTTGTTTTTTTGGGGAAGATTCATAATTTTTACAGATTTCTTGTACCTTTTTAGCATATTTGTAACCTTTTGTTAAGCAGTTTCTGCAGTAGAACATCCATGCATAATTGCCATTTATTATAGCCCTTCTAGCATCTGTATTCTCTGATTCAATCTCCATGATCTGTTCCTCAGCTTTTCGTAAGTAGTCGATGGCTTCCTCATGGTTGTCTTTCAGATGACTTGTATAGGCCAGAAGATTGTAAAACCTGTATTTCTGTTCAGAAGATACAAACTCAATCTGGTTCTTAAGTCTTTGTTTTATTTTGTCTATGTCTACTTCCTTGTCAAGCAGATTCCATGTGAAATGGCACTGCACCATCACCAAGCGACTCTTTAACGAATTCTTTAATATGTTGCTAGGAAAAAGAAACCAATCATATTACCTTTGACAAAACAGAGGTTACACTTGAAACAGGTATATAGGCCTTAATTCACACTTAAGAGTGCGTTAGGTGCAGACAGAACCGCACCTAACTCATGCAGCCCCTAACCCGCCTCCTGTTTTTAGTTACCTTAAAAATGTCATAGGGCTACCTTATCTTACCATGCTTAATTTCCTTCCTAAGAAGGAAACCCGTGACCTGCCACCACATCTCTACATGCAGCACCTTACCTCTGTATTCTATATCTTCCTGCCACATTCAAGATGGCGGTAATGGGTCCCTCCAATATATAGGAAGGACCCACCACTGCCATCTTGGATGTGGAAGGCAGATACAGAATACAGAGGGGCTGGGGGCACATTATGGGGGCTACTGGGGACTGGAGGCACATGATGGGGGATACTGGGCGGCTCGAGGCACATGATTGGGGATACTTGGGGGCTTGAGGCACATGATGGGGGATACTGGGGGACATGAGGTACATGATGGGGGATACTAGGGGGCATGAGGTACATGATGGGGGATACTAGTTGGCTGGAAACACATGATAAATGATATTTATGGGCTGGAGGCACATGATGGAGGATACTGGGGGGTGCAAGACATGATGGGAATACTGGGGAGACTGGAGGAACAAGATTGGGGATACTGGGGGGCTGGAGGCACATTATGGGGGATACTGGGGGGGCTGGAGGCACTTCTACTGAGGAGTAGGTTTTAAAAGAACTTTCAAAGCTGAAAGTAGACAAATCAATGGGACCAGATGGGATGCATCTTAGGATACTAAAAGAGCTTAGAGGGGTGCTGGCAAAACCATTAACTGCATTATTCAACCAGTCACTAATAACTGGGGTGATTTCACAGGACTGGAAAATAGCAAAATGTCGTCCCTCTGCATAAAAGTGGAAGTCGGGAAGAAGCATCAAACTACTGACCAGTGAGTGTAACATCAGTAGTAGGGAAATTTATGGAAATACTGAACAAATTGTACAGTATTTTAAATCCGGTAACTTACAGGATCCCAAGCAGCATGGATTCAGTGGGGAATATCATGTCACTGTTACACTCTGCAGGAGGAATCCTAGCAGGGTGTGAAGTGCTTCCTCTGATACTAGTGTCTGATTTCCCTCAGCTGTCTGATGACTAGCCTCCCTTGCCTGGGCTTGCTGCTGATTGGTGGGAGGTTCTTTAAATAGCCTTACCTGGGAACACTCCCCTGTCGGCTATAGACTCTGTTTTCCAGTATCTGTGCCTGCCTTGTACTTTGCTCTTGTTTGCTTATTTCTGATTCCTTAGTGCCCTCCATTGTCCAGCCCTGGTCCTTGCCTTTTACCCTCTGTGTACCAATTCCTCCTTTCCCACCTTATTGTATTATTCCTTTTGTATTTGTTCCCTGCCTTCTCCTGTGAGCCTGTGTTTGTAGCCCTCTGGGTAGTTCGTATGAGTGTATGAGTGTGTGAGTAAGCCCCAGTCTGTCAGTCAGTCTTGTTTGTCCCGTTAACCCCCTCTAGTCTCTGTTTTGTGTTTATTGTGGTTTGTCACAGTCCAGTCTCTTCTGGTACTACTTTTGCTAGCTACCCCACTTTATCTTATCCATTCCCTGTTGCCCCATTTTCCCCTTCTGGGTATTCTCTAAGGGGCATAACCTGACGGATTCCTATCAGCTCCAGTCTATCCCCACCATCAGGGGCTCTAGCGAACACTCAGTACGACATCAGGCTCTACAAACTGGTGAGCTACCCGGCATCCTCTCTCTCTTGCTGGTCACCTCGGTTCTCTGTCGAGGTAAACCCGGGGTACCATTACACCGACATCCACCTCTCCAGATGGCCACCTCGGTTCTCAGTTCATGTAATTCCGACGGTTCCGTAACAGTCACACAAATCTTATAAAATGTTTTGACTGGGTCAGTAAAGTATTACATAAAGTGGGAGTTTTAGACATAGCTTTTCTAGATTTTAGTAAGACTTTTGACACTGTTCCACATCGCAGATATTAAATAAGCTGGAAACTTTGGGATTGAAGATCCCAGAGATAGTTAAAGATAGTTGCATGGATACGATCTTGATTACAGGATAATCCAATCCAGACTTAAGTAATGATCTGATACATGCAACAAAAAAAGGGAGAGAAAGCCGAATAGGCATAAATGACAATAAATGCCTGGCTGTACAGGCTCCTCACACCAGGCATGAAGGGGTTAAAGTGGATGGATTGTGGTAGCCAGTTAGAATAGGTCTGGGGGGGTGGGCTTTGCAGGGGTATATAAAGGCTGGTGGGGAGGTTTTCAGCCTTCTTCTGGAATTTTCTTCCCTCCCTTCCCTTAGTGATTTACTAACTTGCTGATTTTGTTTCAGTTGGGGCATAGTTTGGCGGTATTGGTGGGGTGGTCAACAATTTATGGCGCTAAGCCAAGTGCTTGAGGTATGGTGCAGGGAAGGCACACCCCTTCAAGACGAAACAAGGAGACTATGCTGGCTGGCTAGTTTTCCCGGTTGCCTCCTCGGTTACTTCCTCTCGGCGCAGTTATGATAGGGGTGTGCTTGCGTTGGCCATTTCCTCCGGAGCGCCGAGGGCAGGGGGTTCCTGCCCTCCATTATCATTGTCGACTCCTGCTAGCTGACCTCACCTGCTATCGGCGCCACCTTTGCTTCCTGCATTCTAAATCAATAGTCTAATCAATTTCAATTAATAAACTATGCCCCTATTTAAAAGCCATACAGTTGTTGTGTCGTTATTTCATTAATGCATGATGTAGGGGGCCTGGTCAGCCATTGGAAGTTTATGGAAATGAAAATTTGGTCCATTAATTACTATCCCTGGTATACATTTTACAATGCGCCATAAAGTACTAAACAGTGACTAAACCAATACTTCAATACAGCCATCAGGAAATCCTGCAATGCCAGCAGGTCCTGAAAACTTGATTTGTAAAACTCGGGTTTATTTAATTCTATGTAGAAACAGTGCACTGAACACATTAAGCAATCTCTGTTTTACAAAATAATAATAATAATATAATAATAATAATAATAATAATAATAATAATAATAAATAATATAATTTAGTTTAGACTCAATTTATCAACAAATTAACTGACAAAACTATGACAGAGTAAGTGCATATTTCCTTACCTCATGTTCTCTGTTTAGTCGTGTCCAGCAAGTCTTTAGTAAAAGTCTGAATGAGACAGCTTTGGCTGCAGCAGAGGAATCATTATAAATAATAGGTGTCATGTGACATTTTGTTTACCAGAGGGTGAATAGAAAATGAAACAGATCAAACAGAGGAACATTATTAGAAACGAAAAAACACTTTTCTTTGTTAATGTTCTTTCTACTGCTTCAATTCAAAGTAAATTAACAATGCACAACAACCTGTTTTAAAGGTTGTATGCTGATCCAGTATTACAACTAACAGCACAAAAAGGTGCAAATCTGCATCTAGGCAAATCCTGTTGCAGTATGAGGGGTTTTGCATGTTAGAAATCAGGGCTGGAAGTGAGGGGGTATACGGGGGAATGCCTAGGGCCACCATCAGAAATGGTGGGGCCCGGGACAGAAAAAATGCATGGCCCCCCCTGGAATTTTTTTTTTAACATGCACACCTCTCAGATATATATATATATATGATATATATATTTATATATATATATATATATATATATATATATA
>WWET01001154.1:364634-405484 GCA_011038615.1 Limnodynastes dumerilii
ATATATATATACCCAAACATCTGGGTGTGTGCATGTGTATATATATCTGATAGGTGTATGTATGTATGATAATATATATATATATATATATATATTATCTATCTATCTATCTATCTATCTATCTATCTATCTATTGAAAAGCTATAAATATCCATTCACTCCTATTATTTCTACATTTTTTTTCACCACTTCTAAATATCTATACCACCACTTCTAAATTTCCACTTCGACCAATGTTGGAAATACAAGTGCTACAAGCTTCTCCTAATGGAATAGCTGCAGTAAGAAAATCAGTGGGAGGCTGCTGTACTACACATATGCACCTAGGTGGCACTGTTGAGCTGACTATATAAAGCACTGCTCAATGTTTCAGCATCATAAGTCTAGTAATTACTTGTGTAATTAGATCACTGTGTTAGTACCTCAGAGTCAGAGAACCAGCCTTCTTTGTAAAACATATTTCTGTTATTGCTATCTAATAGTGTATATGATATCCTAAATTATGTTTATATTATAGAAAAGAATATGGTGTGATCTACAGTGTTTAAGCGCTACATAGGGGGTCCTCTGAATGGTAATGTGTCTGGCTAATGATAGTAAAACGCTGTATAAGGAATCCTCTAGATGATACTATGTATCCACGACCAGTGTAAAAATGGACACAATATGTAGCAATACAGTGGCTGGTAACTGACGAGGAACACACAGTCTGCCAATCTCTCTATCACTAAAATACAGCAAAGACCATCTATTCTCCGCTTATATAGTAGTGTCAAAAGGGTGACTGTGATAAAAGCTGACACACCATATGCAAATAGTTTATATCAGCATCCTATGAAGGGAAGTATGTACAATGTAACCATGTGCATCTAATCCCTACAGTTTCACAAGATACACTGTAATGACGATAATCAATTTAGGACCTAAATCCACTTCCCAAAGTATGATAGGATATCCAAAAAGCAAGTAAGTAATCTCAATAATGCACACACAGACTCCGCAAAGTCCCGCTGATCCTGCAGTTACACGTTCAGGGTTTGTACCCAAATAGTCAGTCCCACAGTCTATCACTATATCCGCAAAAATATATGTGTATAGCACAAGGGTTACTCACACAATCCTCTGTGGTGAGAGATTCTCTCCGTGCTTCCCGTGACCTGTAGGATGTATAGCGGCTGCCATGCTGTGTATCTGGATCCACCAGGCTTTCAGTGTGTCCGATGCGTCTATGTCTCAAGCTGTCCGCAGTCGATCATCCGGCAAGCGTGGAAACTGACAGTTGGAGCCTCACTCCTGTTCCTGGCTCCAAGTGGCTGGTTCAAAGTTTTAATTGGCGGAATGTGATTGTAGTAACGTGACAGAGATAGAAAGAAATCGCAGGGACATAAGGTGATAACGTACATACAAGATCCTATTTTATTCACAGCAAATGAAATGATACTCACAAATGGAATGTGACAAATACACAAAATGTTTTGTCATAACAAGCGATTAATGATTTTAACAGCTCATCACAATGGTACTAGGACAGGTCCATATCCAGTATTAAAGGTGAAGTCCAGAATCACGAAATAAGCTAAGTGCCAACGCCTTTCGGGTGTATTAACACCCTTTCTCAAGGCTCATAACATCATAATACTTATTACGGATTTATATAAGGTGTCCTCTATGGTGAAAGCTATTCTGATTGGGCAATCATAAAAGATGGGAGGATCTTTCTACAACACTTATCCCTAGATCCACATTCACAAAGTTGCATTGATACCTCCATAGAATCCTCTAAATAAATAGTAAGAATACCATAAAATACAGATATTAATCAAACTACACAGCAATAAATACACAGATAGTTAAAAAAAATTATATAAATACATAATAAAACCAACATGAGTATAAAATGTAGATAATAAAAATAATATCAGCATAAATACAAACAAAGTGCATATAGTGCCATTTTTGGATAAAAGGGTACATGAACAATTTATAAAAAACATTTTACCTCAAAGTCCAGGTTCAGACCATCTGGGTGGAGGGATCCCATATTAAAAATCCACTCTATTTCTTTCTTGGCAAGTGCACTCAGAGCATCAAAATTTCTCCATTTTGGGGTTACGTTGTCTATACCCATGGCCTTGCATATGGAATTTGCAGAACATTGGTGATGTGACTTGAAATGGGCAGATAAATTGTGGTTCAGTACACCTTTTTTAATATTATTAAGGTGCTTCAAGAAAACAGATATGAAACCCTGAAGAGCGATTACAGGCAGGATTTTCACCAATCCCCCCACAGGAAACGGGGGGGCTAGTGAATCCATCTGGTTCCTTTAATAATACAACAACTATACCTCATAAAAAAAAGATGAAAAGAGGTTGTAGAGGTAACATATCTAAGAAAATTAGAAATACTTGTTATCGTAATACCCTAAAGAAAAAATACTGTAAAAATAGGAAAATACAAAGGTATATCCAGGTAAATATCAGGAGGGATAACACTAAGATTTATAACCTTAGTAACCATACCTTAACTGAGGCAAAAACAAGGGTATTAAAGAAGGGATTCAAATTTGCGCCTACAAGGAACACAAATCACTTTGACATTTTCATTAGCTTACAGAAATGTATCATAAAATTGTCTATTAAACGACGTTTTGATGTCCAAAATGCCAAAGATAATAAGAAACCAGCAGACAACATGGTTAGTCAAGATGCCCAAACCAACCACAATAAATTTAGAGCTAATTCTACATTTAATCCTGTACACAACAGGGGATGTTACGTGAACACCTTTTGTGAGATTACTATGCAGGGCTTAAATACTTTAGCTCATAAAAATCTAAGCGTCAAAATAACAATATGACTTAGGAGGACATAGCAGCGATTAAAAGTCTCCAAGAAAATGAACTTATTATTATCAAACAGGCAGATAAAGGTGGGGGCCTGGTAGACGTGAACGTGTTAGACTACGAGAAGGAAGCGCTTAGCCAATTAGAAGACACGTCCACTTATCAACGTCTTTAAACAGACGCCACCAAAAATATTTTGAATAAATATAACACCCTTATTAAAAAACATTATGAAGCAGGGGCATTCACTAAGGATGTGTATGCATTTTTGGAAGTATTATCCCCGGTGATACCGGTATTATATCTGTTGCCAAAGGTCCACAAGGACCCGGTACATCCTCCAGGCAGGCCAATTGTGGCGGGCATAGATTCTGTGACCACCAAATTGTCTGAATACATGGACTCTATCCTTCAACCCAAAGTGATTACTATGAAATCATACTTGAAGGATACCACAGCTGCTATTAAACGTGTGGGAAATAAAGAATGGACGTCAGAGTCTTTTCTAGTGACAGCAAATGTCACCTCCATCTATACCATCATTAAACACCAAGATGGTATAGAGGGAGTGAAAAAACATTTCCTGGAGGTACCCCCTAATATGAATAATTTTATAGAGGAGGGTTTTGCTTTTATACTAAATAATAATTATTTTTATTTCAAGGATTCATTTTATAGGCAGTGCACAGGGACCGCTATGGGTTCGAAGGTAGCACCAAGTTACGCTAACCTTTTTATTTCAGCTTGGGAGGATGAATATGTGTGGGGTATAAACCCTTGGAAAAAGAATGTTAAGATGTGGGTGAGGTACATAGATGACGTGATCTTCATCTGGGAAGGCCCCAGAGAAGATCTGGATACATTTTGTGCCTCGCTCAACAATAATAATCGTAACATTAAATTAAAATTTAACATAAGTAATACTTCTGTAGAGTTTTTGGACCTTACTATATTTGTAGATAGTGGACGTTTAAAGGTCAAAACTTTATAAAACCCACTGATTCCAACTCCTTCATATGTAAAAAGAGTTGTCATCATAGGAATTGGTTAGAAGGGGTGCTTGGCAGTCAATTTCAATGACTAAAAAGAAACTATACAGAAGAAATAGACTTTATAAAGCAAGCAGACATTATGAAGAATTTTTTTTATAGAAAAAGGATATAAAGAGCAGGATATGGATAAAACTTTAGAAAAAGTTATACGATTAAATAGAGAGGACCTTTTGCTTCCAAAACAAAAGGTGGTGAATCACAAAAATACTAACTATCAGATGGCCTTTGTCACCAAATACCATAGGGATCATCATGAATTGGAAAGAATTATTAAGAAGAACTGGAACATTCTGATCCAGGATCCCTTATTAAAAAATCATTTACCCAAATACCATACGTTCATTTATACTAAGGCCAACAATCTAGCCACATCGCTTACCAATAGCGCACACCATACAGTCAAAAAGAACACTAGTATACGCTCTAAGGGATTTTATAGGTGTGGCGACTGTGCTATGTGTAAAACCCATACAACACAGGCCTCTAAAGTCATAAACTTTCAGTCTACAACTAACAAAAAGTATTTTCCCATCAAACATTTTATTACTTGCCATTCTAAAAGCATAGTCTATTTAATAGAATGTTTATGTGGCAAGCAGTATATAGGAAGGACCACTCGCCCCTTGAAAGTGAGGTGGTCAGAACACCTTAATAATATTAAAAAAGGTGTACTGAACCACAATTTATCTGCCCATTTCAAGTCACATCACCAATGTTCTGCAAATTCCATATGCAAGGCCATGGGTATAGACAAGGTAACCCCAAAATGGAGAAATTTTGATGCTCTGAGTGCACTTGCCAAGAAAGAAATGGAGTGGATTTTTAATATGGGATCCCTCCATCCAGATGGTCTGAACCTGGACTTTGAGGTAAAATGGTTTTTATAAATTGTTCATGTCCCCTTTTATCCAAAAAGGGCACTTTCTTTGTATTTATGCTGATATTATTTTTATTATCTACATTTTATACTCATGTTGGTTTTATTATGTATTTATATATATTTTTTTAACTATCTGTGTATTTATTGGTGTGTAGTTTGATTAATATCTGTATTTTATGGTATTTTTACTATTTATTTGGAGGATTCTATGGAGGTATCAATGCAACTTTGTGAATGTGGATCTAGGGATATGTGTTGTAGAAAGATCCTCCCATCTATTATGATTGCTCAATCAGAATAGCTTTCACCATAGAGGACACCTTATATAAATCCGTAATAAAGCATTATGATGTTATGAGCCTTGAGAATGGGTGTTAATACACCCAAAACGCGTTGGCACTTAGCTTATTTCGTGATTCTGGACTTCACCTTTAATACTGGATATGGACCTGTCCTAGTACCAGTGTGATGAGCTGTTAAAATCATCAATCGCTTTTTATGACAAAACATTTTGTGTATTTGTCACATTCCATTTGTGAGTATCATTTCATTTGCTGTGAATAAAATAGGATCTTGTATGTACGTTATCACCTTATGTCCCTGCGATTTCTTTCTATCTCTGTCACGTTACTACAATCACATTCCGCCAATTAAAACTTTGAACCAGCCACTTGGAGCCAGGAACAGGAGTGAGGCTCCAACTGTCAGTTTCCACGCTTGCCGGATGATCGACTGCGGACAGCTTGAGACATAGACGCATCGGACACACTGAAAGCCTGGTGGATCCAGATACACAGCACGGCAGTCGCTATACATCCTACAGGTCACGGGAAGCACGGAGAGAATCTCTCACCACAGAGGATTGTGTGAGTCACCCTTGTGCTATACATTATTATTTTTGCGGATATAGTGATAGACTGTGGGACTGACTATTCGGGTACTAACCCTGAACGTGTAACTGCAGGATCAGCGGGACTTTGCGGATTCTGTGTGTGCATTATTGAGATTACTTACTTGCTTTTTGGATATCTTATCATACTTTGGGAAGTGGATTTAGGTCCTAAATTGATTATCGTCATTACTGTGTATCTTGTGAAACTGTAGGGATTAGATGCACATGGTTACGTTGTACATACTTTCCTTCATAGGATGCTGATATAAACTATTTGCATATGGTGTGTCAGCTTTTATCACAGTCACCCTTTTGACACTACTATATAAGCGGAGAATAGATGTTCTTTGCTGTATTTTAGTGATAGAGAGATTGGCAGACTGTGTTCCTCATCAGTTACCAGCCACTGCATTGCTACATATTGTGTCCATTTTTACACTGGTCGTGGATACATAGTATCATCTAGAGGATTCCTTATACAGCATTCTACTATCATTAGCCAGACACATTACCATTCAGAGGACCCCCTATGTAGCGCTTAGACACTGTAGATCACACCATATTCTTTTCTAGCATTATAGAAGGCGGCATTCTTCTCAATGTGATCAGTGTAAAAAGCAGCTTGCCGTGATAATATTAGCGCTCCTGTCTGTCTCTTGTCCTTTTTTTATACATACTATGTTTATGTTATGTTTACGTGTTATCTTGTTATCTGTGAAGATCATTATACTGTTACAAAAAACATTGTTCCTGCTGTTCTAATACACCAACAACTTTTTAAAGCGCTTTCCCACTTATCATTGTAAATTAACCTCCATGGGCCTGATTCAGACCTACGCTTGTGTGCTTTTTTTACGGCGATCGTAAGCATAAAATCGCCAGTAAGTACGGTCTGCGCATGCACCCAGTGACTACTTCCTGTCGTAACTCACTGTTTTTCATAACAGAGAATCGGGCGGCCTTAAGCATTACATATTTATGAAAGAATGGGCGTGTTTATTTTACGGAAGCCGTAATTACGATGTAGATACGGAATGTAGGCAGGGGAAGGTATTTAAATCATACATTATGGGCGTGTTTAGTCTGTTACGAACAGCGCGTAAGCACGAACGAGCGTACTAACGAAAGGAAAAGTTAAGGTAGGGTTCAGTGAGCATAAGGCATGGTTTTTACGATCGTCCGCAGGGAGTGTCAGTGGGAGTGCATAGTATTTACGCTCAGCGTTAATACGCACAGGGCTTGTGCGTAGGTTTGGATCAGGCCCCATATCATCAACTGCTAATACTCTGCTGCTACAATACAATAAATATAAATCTTGACATCCATATAAATATCTATCACTTTATTTAACTGGTCTTTAAACCACTTTTCTGCCTTTGCATAGCTACGGCCTCTCTCTTTTTCAAAATTGCCAAGATACAGATTTGTTTCCTTTTTTGCTTTCACTCACTTGCTTATATATATATATATATATATATATATATATACAGCACGGTGGCTCAGTGGGTAGCACTTGTGCTTCACAGCATTGAGGTCATAAGTTCAATTCCTAGAATAGGCCTTATCTGTGTGGAGTTTGTATGTTCTCCCCGTGTCTGCGTGGGTGTGGGTGCTCTGGCTTCTACCCACACGCCAAAAAGATGCTCATAGGTTAGTTGGCTGTGGACATAGTTAACCTGTGTGTGTAAGCGTGTATGAATGTGTTAGGGACCTTAGTATGTAGCTCCAATCGGGGCTGATGTGATTGTCTAATGTTCTCAGTAAAGTGCTGCGGTCAATATGTGGCACTATATAAATATGTATTAATAACATATTTACTTTACAGCACTTGTAATAAAAAAATCTGTCCAGTCACAGTTTATCACCACATAATTCTATCTAGCTGGAGTTAGCTAGGATCTGATGGTGGTGGAATCTCTTTAGATCTCTTCACATTGTATCCTGCAGCTATCTGTGGACAGCGTATAAGCGAGCAGTAACTCCCACATGCGCTGTCCAAAAAATAGTTCCAGTGTCTGTGAGATCTACTTAGCTAGTGTTTCACAATTTCTCAACATTGCAGGACAGAATACTACACAGTTTTGAAAACGCATCCCACTATCTAATGATTTCAGGCTAGCCTACCCCTCTTCCACTTAACATCCTCACTGCATCCTACATCTGTCCCTTTTTTCCCCCTTCATTCCTCCTCTCCTCCGCTCACACCAGCAGTCCACTTCCTTCCCCCTCCTTATGTCTTCTATAAGTTCATCTCTCCCACTTAGTGTGTTAGCTCATGTAAGCAGGGACCTCCATCCTAGTGTTGTTTCCTCCTCCACTACCCCCCCTCCCTTTGTACCCTATTGTCCCCCTCTGCTACCCTTTTACCCCATCACCACCTGGTGGCTCCCTCTCAACCTCTCACTGCGCTCTATCCTTTCCTCCCTGATCTATCAAGCTTAACACTTTGCATTTTGCCTTGCGTTCTGTGCTTGCTTCACTTTATTGTATTTTTATATTTAGATTGTATTTTCTTATGTACTATGCTGTCCATCCCTGCCTTGTATGTCTGTACTGTATTTTGCTTTATTTTGTACGGCGCTGCGGACACCTTATGGCGCTTATAAATAAATGATAATAAAATAATAATAATCTCCAAGCTATTATCTAAGGACTGGGCTACTAGGACATGCACACAGAGGACTGAATTCATAGTTTGAAAATGAGAAAAATAGGTAGAAATGTACCTCTGGGCAAAAACCATGTGTAATTGCATAGGTATAAGTTATATGTAAACAGGATTAGAAATGAGAGATGGTGTTTCCTATCCAAAGTCTAAATAACAGTGTAAAAGTAAAGCTGTTCAATTTCTGTGTGCAATAAGCAAAAGTAAAGTATTCTCCATTCTTGCAAAGAATAAGATCAACTTAAATTCCCCTAAAACTGACCAATTGTAACTGTAACAATGAGTAACGATGCCCTAGAAAACAAACTTGGCCTACCCCAAGGTTCCTATCTGATCCTGTACTGTGATGACGGAAGATGCTTTAGTTCCTCTCTCTTCCAGACATGATGCCCTTGACTAATCTGCAGAGGGAAGCAAATACAATTAGGCCATGCCAACTCATGCCTTTGATCTGTACTAGACAATGGGGAAGCTAGAATACGGGCAAGGTAATCAGGTCTTTTCATCAACACTGGAGAATGAAGTGGAACCTTTCGTTACCTTCCAGTTCTGTCCACAGTTGTGGAATGAGGGCATACTTACACGCTTACACAGGGATTGATACTCATCGTTCCTCTGGTCTACCTGTGGGACAACCCAGTCTCCAGTTTCCACACCTGCAAGTGATCGATCACTTACCTCTTTCTGAGTACCGCTCCCTGTCCTCCACCATGTGTGGCCTTCCATCACTAGCTTGTCCAGGACCTAGATCCCTTTACCCATTAACAAGCCCACTTTTGGCCTACACAAAGCTTAGTCCCTACCTTCAAGCTTAGCCTACAATAACAAGAAATAAAAGAATACAAAAAATGAACATAATTGTAAAAAGTATATAAATAAGAATTAGCATACACTACACAGGTAGCTCTTTGCTCCAAGGAACATTGGGGTAGATCCAGAACTAAGAACGCTAGCGTATTTATGCTAGCAGGTGACGTAAAAACGATGTTTTGTATGTACTGCGCATGTGCGTGGCAGGTGTTACGCCATGTAACTCTGAGTGTACATACCAGCCTGGTATCAAAAGCATAACGACGAACGAGGGGGCGTAACAGAAGTTAAGGTAGGGTTTGGGAAGCGAAAAAAGGCCAAAGTACATAGGAGCGAGGGGAGTGCCCAGGGGAGTGCATAGAAAATACGCTAGCATATATATATATGCTACGCGATGAAACGTAATCGGAACGTAGGTCTGGATCTGGCCCATTAAGGGTAAAACTTACAATGTGGCAATATTATTTTATCAAAAAACAAATTTTAAAATGTATTGAATCTTCAGATAATAGTGTAGAGATAAATAAAAAGATGTTTTGAGTTGTTAATCAACATTAGCATTTAGTTGCGGTTATGTGAATGTTGATTAACTTTAAGTACCTAGATGGCCTCCGTATGATTCACAATAAGGAAACACATCCACACTTAAAACAAGACACCTAGAGAACTGTTCATACGTGGCTGTTCTAAAACTAGGGGCGTGGTTAACTTCATTTTTTAGCATCTCTGAATTGCTCTTACAGATCTCATCCGTGCGTATATTAAGGTACAATATGTTCGCAAATTCTCTCTTAAGTGTGAATCAGGTCCTATGCTCTCTGATAACAGCCTAGCTAAAGCAGTGAAATGTATATTGCTTTATTTTTCTATAAAATATTTATTTCATTTGATACATTTTCACTATTCATAACATTGGAATAATCCTGCACTTGTAGGGCCGTATTTAGAGATCCGTTTTTTAAAAGTACGCAATTATACGCACGCACGTAGCAAGACATCACCCACCAACACCCATGACACTGCGCAACATGTAGACATACGCATCCATAGACCACCTCTAATTTTACATGTGTACTTAGGTGCGTATATGTATTCCGTATGTGCGATTCTATGTAACCACGCCCTCAAAGACTCATTTAAATGCCTCCCCCCACCCTCTTTAAGGTAACTTTTCAGGTATGTATTTCAACCCCGCCCCTCCGTATGTATGTCCCTAAGTACAATTCACATGTCCGTGCCTAAAGCACTTAAGTGCATATATTCTACGTTACTTGCGTAAATAAAGTTACTACGCATGCGCAGTTAAACCATACCTAAAAATACGCACACAACTCCACGTGAAAACGGATCTGTGAATACGGCCCGTAGTCTGGATCAGTGCTCCTCAACCAGTGTGCCACGGAATGTTGCCAAGTGTGCCACGGTGCAATGCCTTCAACAGGAGAAAAAGCACTGGAAGACCTTGCCTTGCTTTTTTTTGTTTATTTTATTTTTGGTGTGCTGCGGAATTCTGGGAAGGGCTTAGGTGTGCCGCGGAATTTTGGGAAGGGCTTAGATGTGACGAGGGTGGGAAAAGGTTGAGGAGCACTGGTCTTTATAACTGAGAAAAAGATAAACTTTCATTGTACTTTACTGCAATCTGATCACTCTTAAAAGATGCATTATTTTGGATTTTTTTTTTTTTGGAGGGGTGCATTCTTTTTGCATTACAGTCTTTAAAAGGCCCTGTGTGTTGCAGTTGCAATCCTTTACCAACTGTTTTCTTTAGGTTGCTTCTCTGTCATAAATCGTTTCTTATTATAAAATGCATTATAATAATAACTACAAGCCATGGTAGTTTATAGAAGACGTCACATAGCACTGGAAATTACTGAGTCACTGAACCTGTTATCAGAGTGCATTCCATTCATTACACAATTGCTTATGTGGAACTGTGCTGCCAACTTGGGTAAATGGAAACTGAAACTCCTTATCTTGGCAGAAAGTTTCACTTTCTGAAAATAGAAACTCTGATGAAACAAATATGGATAAGAGAAAGACAAACGTAAGAAAGCAGTTTTACATAGCAACAGCTTTTCCAGGATGCAGTTGTTTGCTTATTATTATCCTCCTTCATTCTCTCAGCAGTTGAGTATTCAACAAAGCTACAGCAAAGGAAAGATCAATGTTTTTTCCGAGATTAGAGAGATCTTCTCTCTTTGTTTCCTCTGGGTATATCATCTATACCAACTTCATCACACTCTGCTTCATAGTCCAGTAAATGGTTGCCTACTTTTAAAAAATAATTTCAGGGAAAAAAGTAAAAAGCATAGGGGCGGTTCCTGCGTCACCAGGGGGCGATCCCTGCATTGCCGGGGGCGGTCCCAGTGTCGCCGGGGGCGGTCCCTGTGTCACCGGGGACGATCCATACGTCGCTGGGGGGCAGTCCCTGCGTCACCGGGGACGATCCATACGTCGCTGGGGGCGGTCTCTGCATCGCTGGGGGGGAGGCGGTCCCTGCGTTGCCAGGGTTTGTGTATGGGGGTCTTGCAAAATATCCAGTCCCCCCTCAGTATCTCCCATCATGTGCCTCCAGCCCCCCCTCAGTATCTCCCATCATGTGCCTCTAGCTTCCCTCAGTATCTCCCATCATGTGCCTTTAAGCCCCCTCTGTATCTGCCATCATGTGCCTCAAGCCCCCCTCTGTATCTCCCATCATGTGCCTTCAGCCCCCCTCAGAATCTCCCATCATGTGCCTTCTGCCCTCCCCTCAGTATTCCCTCATCATGTGCCTTCAACCCCCCTCAGTATTCCCCATCATGTGAAACTGTAGATTAAGGGTAAGTAATAAAGGCGCTTTTAGCTGCTTACCCTACCCCCCAGCTGGGGAGATCCACACTCCCTAATCACTGAAGTGAACAAAAGAAGGGGGAAAGCTGGGAGAGTGTGCGCTGCTCCTGACCTAAGGTAAACGTAGGGTCTTAATATGTCAATGAGTAGTTATAAGATGCAGAAAAATAATCGAGTCGAATAGTCCTATTATATTCCAATCCAATAAATATGCATAAATCTTAGAAACAGTTCTTATCCTGTAATAAAGTCACCAAAGAATCAAAGTTATACCCATATTCCCATATGTTTAGTGCATTGTTGTGATTTACCATTGACATAGTTTATTATGGTTAATACTTATCCCGATCCCCCACATAATTGGCAACATTGTTGTGTGTCCACTTATTGTCTAATGTGTATGGGATAGACATATGGTACCAAGTCAGTGTATGTTATTGTTGTTTCCATGCTCCCGGCCGAATGCAAGGCGGACCTCTGTATTTGACCAATCACAACACAGCGACTTATGTAAATAGACCAGCCCCTCCACCGATCCACATACGCTTTTGAGAAAGGAACCCAATGGTTCTGAAACGCGTCAAGCGGTCACTGCTGCTTCCTTCTCAGGAAAGTGCTTTTACCTTATTTTAATTGGTTGTTTTATCCTTTGCTTTAATAAATTGACATATTGCACCTATTTTTCTCTGAGGAGTACTATTGGGGATTGTGGATCAGAATTGATCAGCTGAGGGGCTGAGGGGCTTGCCCTAACTGGCCGCACTCACTTCTGACCCTATGTGTATTAGTTGCGTATATTTAGCGCGCCCACTTTCCCTCATCTAAATGGCTCCCCCCGCCCATTTCTATGCAAATCCTTAGGTCCGTATACTTCCACCGCACTTAGGGTCGCATTAGTCTTTGTCCGATTCACAAGTCCGACCTTAAGGCATTTCCGACTTTAACTTCAACGTACATGGCATTGCACTATTACTACGCATTTGCAGTTGATGCAAAATCGATCCGACCCTAAATATATGCACGGAACTATCGTTAGTTCCGGATCTCTGAATCAGGCCCAACATTACCATTACACTCAACCCCCACATGCTATAACCTTACATTACCCACCTTGCATACTATAACTACACATTAAACCCCCCCCTTGCATACTATAATTACTCATGACCCACCGCCGCATACTATAATTACTCATGACCCCCCCCCTGCATACTATAATTACACATGACTACATGGTAATGTGAGGTTATAGCATGCGGGGTGGGGGTAATGTGAGGTTATAGCATGTGGGGGTGGGGGTAATGTGTGGTTATAGCATGTGGGGGTTGAGTGTAATGGTAATATTATGTGGGCACAGTGGGGGTGTAATGTGTGGGTAGAGTATATGTACTGTTGCTGTACCGGGGCCCAGAATTTCTCTTGGCGGTCCTGTATGTGACAATACAGTGTCCGAGAATAATAGTATTCCTGGACATTGTATTGTCTCTGGGAGAAAAGGGTCCTCTACCGGGAGTCCGGGAGAGTCGGCAACCATGGTCTAGTACTTTCCTGCCTTTACCTGTCTTTCAGCCATGTTTACACTGTCTGTGCAGAATGAAGAACCTGCTGTCACACCTATCACATCCTGAAGATCGCAGAACAAATAAGTTTTATTAAATATATTTCAGGATGGTTGCAGTTCAAGGTTATTGTGTGTGTGTTATGTGGTGCAGTACTACTGTTCTACAATGTTAAATAATTAGCATTCTTGCAAATATGTACTATATACAATCCCATTTCTAGATTGAGTGGATATGTAACATTATTATATTTACAGTGAAGATATTCAGGGCCATCAATGTAAACTGACACTAACTAGACAGGGCCAGTGCTAGAGTGTTCGGTGCCCCCCTTGCAAACTTTAATTTTTTGCCCTTGTTTAACAATTTTAGTATTCCCAAATCATATAATTTCAGCTCCCCAGTATTCCCAATAATGTATCTCTAGCCCCCCCACCATGTGTCTCCAGCCCTCCAGTTCACCATCCTTTCTCTCCTACCCACTTGTTCACCATCATGTCTCTCCTGCCCTCAGTTCACCATCATGGACCGGATTCTCAGTCACACATTTTTCATTTTACGAGCCTACTTTTACGTTTTAGAGCTACGTTTAAAGACCACGTGTATGCAATATACACAACAAAATGTTACGTAAATAGTGTAAAAGAGTTACTACGCATTCGTAGTAGCTCTAAACTTAAAAGTGGGCTCGTAAAATGAAAAACGCGTGACTGAGAATCCGGTCCCATGTCTCTCCAGCCCCTCAGTATTCCATCATGTGTCTCCAGGTGCCCAGTATTCCCAATCACGTCTCTCCAGCCCCCCAGTATACCCCAGAATGTCTCTCCAGCTCCCCAGTTTACACCAGCATGTCTCTCCAGCCCCCCAGTATACCCCAGAATGTCTCTCCAGCTCCCCAGTTCCCTAGCATGTCTCTCCAACTCCCTAGTTCCCCATCATGTCTCTCCAGCCCCCAGTATTCCCAATCATGTCTCTCCAACCCCCAGTATTTCTAATCATGTCTCTCCAGATCCACAGTTCCCCATCATGTGTCTACAGCCCCCCAGTATTCCCAATCATGTTTCTACAGCACCCTGTATTCCCCAGCATGTCTCTCCAGCTCCCCAGTATTTCCAATCATGTCTCTCCAGCCACAAAGTATTCCCCAGTATGTCTCTCCGGCTCCCCAGTTCCCCATCATGTGTCTCCTGCCCCCCAGTATTCCCTATCATGTCTCTCCAGCCCCCAGTATTTCTAATCATGTCTCTCCAGATCCACAGTTCCCCATCATGTGTCTACAGCCCCCCAGTATTTCCCATCATGTCTCTTAGCCCTCAGTATTTCCAATCATGTCTCTCCAGCCTCCTAGTTCCCCATCATGTGTCTCCAGCCCCCCAGTATTCCCAACCATGTTTCTACAGCCCCCTGTATTCCCCAGCATGTCTCTCCAGCTCCCCAGTTCCCTATCATGTCTCTCCAGCTCCCCAGTATTTCCAATCATGTCTCTTCAGCCCCCCAGGTATTCCCCAGCATGTCTCTCCGGGTCCCCAATTCCTCGTCATATCTCTCCAGCCCATCAGTATTCCCCAGCATGTTTCTCCAGCTCCCCAATTCCTCATCATGTCTCTCCAGCCCATCAGTATTCCCCTATGATGTCTCTCCAGTTCCCTAGTCCCCATCATGTCTCTTCAGCTTCCCTATATTTCCCATTCCTGTCACTCCAGCCCTCTAGTATTTCCCCACTGATGTGATTCACTTACCTTCGATGTCTTCCCTTCCTCCACAGCGCGTGCTCCTTCTCCTTCCTAGTGACACTGGTGTCACAAGAAAGGAGTGTCCTTTGTATGCAGGAAGTCCCTGCTATCAGCTGCCGTGCAGAACACAGAGCAGCTGATAGTATACCCCAGAAGCTGAAAGGAGGGTTTGCTATCAGCTGCTTTGTGTAACTGCAGTGGTTGCTGATAGCAGAGACCTGCTGTCAACCACACGCTGCAGGGGGTCAAAGTCCAATGCCTAGCTCCGTCCTGCACCGCATCCCCCCAATTATTGCATCGCGTCTGTCCTGTAACTAGATGAGATCAAAAGTACAATGAAGCTGGCCATACACTAGAGCAATTATTGCTCCCAGCAAGAGGTGTTTGATAAATGGGATACCGGCACTACACATCTTTCCTGTTTGGATTGATAATCCCGGATGAAGAGAGAGGGGCTATATGGATTGACAGGAGGCCATTGTAGCTGATTGACTTTATGGGCCTCCTGTGAACCTCTGCACTAATTGGCTGCATGGGCCTTCTTTCAGTGTAAGCAGGAGGCTCTTGCAGTTAGCTAATTTGCTGGCTGTTGACCCTCCTGTCTGTAGTGTGTGACAATTCCACCCCAGGGACAAAGTTTCCCCATCTGTCTGACTCCATAACTACTGGCAAGTATAGCAATAATATAATTATGGAAGCCCTGCAACTCTTAGCGAATGCAGAGCTTTCATTACTTGCTGTACTTGCTGATAATTATGGAAACAGAGAGATGGGAGAACTCTGAACAGATTATTGGGTGCTTTAGAAATCCATCCTGTCTACACACTATAGTGGTAATCGGTCCGCTCTTCGGTATGACCAGATTTATACTTCATATTAGAGTTTTGTAGTTCATTGTATAACAAATATAGTTAGCTTGTAGGCATACATTACATCAGTACACAAATGAAAAAGTAAAAGAAAGGTCACTGTAATGCGTACTCCACCTCCCTAGGGTAACCCCAATTGATATAACATTATACTCATACTTTATCTTTTAATTAAATACCATTTGGACTATTAGGAAACTTGAGAGACAGCAGACAGTATATTAAAATAATAATAACAAAATTAAAATCATATTAAAATGACCATAAACATTTTTTTGCACAGAGATATTTAAAATAAACTTAAAAATAATACATAAAAATAAGCCTAAGAATAATCATAGAAATGAACATGAAGGTGACCATAACAATAATCATAATCATAGGAGTAACATCAAAACCTTCATTCAATCCCTTTGGAGTTAATGTATCGAGTATATCAATCAATATACATCTCTCTGAGAGAGTTTCAAAAATGTATCTTCCCCTCGCCTGCTCTCATTAATAAATTCAATGACTTTAACTTTCAAGGATTCATTGCACACATTGGACCTGAGTCACAGTTAAGAATTTTTGTGTTTTTAGGTGCGCATTTTTAAGAAGGGATATACTACGCATGCGTAGTAACTTTGGGCTGGATCCAGACCTTGTTAAGTGCATGAGCTTAGTTACTCCTGGGCTAAACCACGTTGATTGCAGGGGAGTCATATTTCATCTGTTGCAAACAGTATTAGAGTTGAGAGGTGATGTTTCCTATCCCAAGTCTAAATAACAGTGTGATAGTAAAGCTGGTCAGTATCTGTATGCAGTAAGCAATTCAGAGATATATCCCTGCATGCAAAGAATACAATTACCTTGGCTCCCCCTGAAATCAACATGGTTTAGCCCAGGAGTAACTAAGTTCATGCACTTAACAAGGTCTGGATCCAGCCCTTTTATACGCTATTTACGTTGGACTTGGGAACACAAATGGCGTGATTCAACAGTACGTACCTAAAGTCTTTAGGTTCGCAGTAACTTACACTGAAAAGGGCGTGCCATAAATAATTAACACGGCAGATACGAAGATTGAGTGGAGGGAGGCATTTAAATGACCAAAAGGAGGCGCAGTTTGCAGACACGTACAAATGTGAACCTACAGTTAAGGGAGCCCTATGGCACTCGTAAGTCTCTTAAGAACCTGAAAACCGGGGGCATGCCGAGGGAGTCGCCTTGCTATTAGTTGCATATATTTAAGAACCTTACGAGTAAGTGTGAATCAGGTCCATTATGTATTACCCTATATATTACCCTGTGCAAAGTGATGAGGAACACTGTGATTTTAAATATTTCTGAGGTGGTCCACCACAAATTTTAAAGGGGTGTTATGTCTTCCCAACATATTTTAGACCACATTTACATTCTAATAAGTACACTACAAAGATAGTGTTACAATTTGACATATTTTTTTTATCTTAAATTTATCTTAAAGTTTTGAAAAGACCTCTTATTAGAATGGCTATACTTGCACACTTTGTAGGAGCCACTGAGATACCTGTGCTCCTAAGGAATTTCTCCCCTTTATTAGAAATTATGGATGGCAAAAAAACTTGGGGTTAACAGTTTTTGCTCTTCTGAAAAAAACATTAGGGGCCTCATTTACTAAACTTTTTTTTTCCAGCAATTAGAAATCGCCAGCCATCGCTGCAATTTTCCAGTGTTTTTTTTTTTTTAACAATAAAATCACTGGATTCAGTAAGCAGCGTTTTTGGCTGGCGATTTATAATTGCCGTCGATAGGCAGCGATTTTTCCTGGATAATTTAAAAATCACCCTGTTTTGTTAAAAAACCTTTTTTATTATTTTTATTAAAAAACAAATTTACTTTTATAAATGTATAGTGCAGCATGCTATGAACCGTTAACATACAGGCACCAATGGTACTAGAAGGCACAGCATGGCCATGTGTTTCAGGGCATGCTGGGCCTTATAGTCCTATAAGCGTCAGCATGGCAAGGGTTAATGTCATGGTGAGCAATCAACAATATGTGCAAAAAGTATGTAATTTTAATAAAAGCCACATATATACCCGAACTTGGTTGGTGTTCAATGTATTAGCCCCATCAGATGACATCATAGAGGCAATATAAGGGGGACCTCTAGTGACCATTAACCCCGAAGGAGATGGAATGACCAGCAGCTTCCCTCCAGACAAGAAGAAGGAAACCTCAAGCAAGATGTCCATTTCTTCTAGCAAGTCACCCAAGATAGATGACTGCATGCTAAGGGTTCATAGCATGCTGCGCTATACAGGATCCCTGACCCGTGGGGCCCTAGGCAGCAGACGCCTATGCTATGGGCCATCTCTGTTGTTGTGTCAAAACACATGTAAAAGATTTTCACATGTGTTTTGCAGCCAAAGTGTGTGTCGCTTTTTATGAAAGCGACACACACAGCAGGCGCTTTTAAATGGTGCTTTTTCAGAGCAACTTGTCCGAGATTTTACTAAGCAACTCTTAGTAAATCCAACGATTGCTATGTCCGTCATTGAAAAACACGTCATGGTGATGTTTGCCATGGCGATGTTTGCCATGGCAGTTTTTCAAAAGGCAAAAGTCCCACGATTTTACCTTTACTAAATAACGAGATTGCATAATTGCCACAGAAATCGTGGGATCTCTGGCGATTATGCCCAAATCGCCTTTAGTAAATCTGACCCTAGGTCTCCCAAGTACATGTTCATTTAAAATAGGGCCCATTTTTAAAACTGCCTAATGTTTCCTTAAAATATTTTTTAATACTTCCTCCTGCCCTACTCTATAAACCATTTCCTCTGACAATTCGCTATAATTATCAAGGCTAGAACAATTGTGTCTTAGTCTAACAAACTGTGAGAGTGGAACGATAGTTTTCCATTTCTAAGGTGACAACTCTCAAAATCAAAATAGCCATTTATGTCCACTTCTTTAATAAATGTAACAATGGATATTTCACAGGTAATTGGTTAAGGTGCTTCCAAAGTTAGATCCAAAAAATCAGTCTTTGACTCTCAAAACTTGGTTGTGAATTTCAAACCATATTGATTAGTATTAAAATTTTTAATAAAATCAATAGGATGTTGTGTATATACCTGTGATAATACTTTATGGGCAATATATCGCGATTGGCATATATATATATATATATATATATATATATATATACTCTTACTCACGGTTTCCTTTATATAAATTGAAGAAAATTGGAGTGAAAAATTGTGCCCATAGCTCTCCCCATGAGCAGAAAATAAAAGACATCCAGGAAAGTTGTTATGGATAATAGGTGCCTTGACCAGAGCACAAAGTCTAACTAGGGCCTGGTTTTTACTAGAGCCCCGGATGATGGGTATAGGCTGGGCTGCATGGCCCTAGAAGGTCATGGCCCCCGGAGGCAACACACGGAGAAGAAACAGAAGCAATGGCGGAAGGAAGCAGGAGAGAGAAGGCAGGGGGAAACTGAAAGCAGGAACAACAAAAGAGAGCTAGAAGGGACTAGTTTTGACAAACAACACTGAGACACAGACAGGACAAACTAGGTCACGCACACACACTCACAGAGGAGACACCACAGGGGTGCCACACAGTCACACCAAAGGAATGGACTAGGTATGGTCAGGAGGAGACACTGGAAAGCACAGTGGAGAGAGGCAAAGGTAACCTGGAGAAGGGGCACTTGACCTTTTTTAATTATTATTTTGTCATATGTTGTTCTTGAATGTAATGATATATTTTTTTAATTAAATAAGCTGTAGTGCACAGTGAGGAGCCCCTTTGCTTATTACTTCCAGATTCTCATTCCTACCCACTTTTCACAATACATTATAAGAAATACTGGACCTGATTTACACTTAAGAATCTGCGGCTTTTTAGGTGCGTATATTTAGGAAGGGGTATACTGCGCATACGTAGTAACCTAATAAACACTATTTACGTAGGACTTAAGAACAGGATGGTGTTGAAACACCATTATGAACCTATTACTTCAAGGTTCATAGGGACTTAAGAAAGACGGGCGTGTCCAGAAAACAGGAACGAATATAAGAAAATTGGGTGGAGGGAGACATTTAAATTAGCAAATATGGGCGTGGTTAGGTAGAAACGTTCTTAACTGCCTTACGCACACAACTAAGAACCTAGAGATAAGGTAGCCCTATGGCATTCGTAAGTCGGTTAAGAAGCTGTAAACTGGGGGCGTGTCGGGGCAGAAACAATGCTACGTTTCGCGTATAATTAAGAACCTAAAGCTTTCTTAAGCTTGAATCTGGTCCACTGTTACCAGGATTATTGAGACTACATGAACAATACCATTGTTTTGTTGCCGATATTCTTTTTGTTCGTTTTTTTCAGTATGTTTTTGCACTTTTTGGATTTTTTATTTTATTTTATTGTTATCTATGTGGAGGGGGTTTCAACTTATATACTGTGAAGTCATTTGTGTGCTGAATTTTAAACAAATTGAATTACATTGAATTCTCTTGTCTATTAAGATGAAATGATACATACAAGTATTGTGGTCACTAGAATTCAGTCTTTATTGTATTGTGGTTAGCAGGGTGCAGTCTAGAGGTTACTATGATGCCTATGAGAGTCACTAGGGTGCAGTCTTAATTTTAGGGTGCAGTCTGTATTTTATGCTGGTGAACAGGATGCAATCTGTATTGTATGGCAGACACCTGGATTTAGTGGGTATTGTATAGTGGTGACTAAGAAGTTGTTTGAGTTTAATAGCAGGTATTAAGATGTGCTTTCTCTTTAGTAGTTGCAACAATGTTTTCTGTGTTTTATGACGTTTGAATGGATACTATAATGTTTAGCAGTCACTGGTGTTAAATATAAAAATTTTAAATAGGAGGGTGAAAATTATAGTTTGCAGGGAGGCGCCAAACACTTTAGCACTGGCCCTGGTCATTTGTGTGCTTTCTGAATTGTATTGTAGTTACTGGTGTATTTTCTATATTGTGTAGAAGATTCTAGTGGGCTAATTATAATGTGTATTACCATAACTGGTGGAATTTTGTGAAGTGTATGGCAGTCAGTGGTTGCCTCTGTGCAGTGTATGGAGGTCACTGGTGGGATTTCTGCAATGTGTGAGGGTCACTGGTGAACTCTGTGTAGTGTATTATGGTTACTGGTAGGCTCTGTGAAGTGTATTATGGTCACTAGGGGTGCTTTGTACATTATGTTATAGCTACTGGTGGATTCTTTGCAGTGTATGGTGGTCACTTATGGGCTGTGTGCAACATGTGTTGGTCACTGGTTGGTTCTGTGCAGTTTAGGGTGATCACAGGTGAGCCCTGTGTTGTGTATGGTGGTCACTAGTTGGCTATGTGCAGTATGTGATGGTCACTGGTGTGTTGTTTACAGTGTATGGGCATCAATGGTATTCTCTGCATAAGTGTGTGGCAGCAACTGGTGGGCTCTATGCAGTGTATGACAGTCACTGGGAAGCTCTGCGGGAGACCCAAACAAATATTTTGTCAAGTGTCCTGTGACATCTAAATATATGTATTGTAAAAAAAAATGTCTTAAAAAAAAGTTAAGATACATGTGTCAAGTGATGTCTTTCTTCAGGTAATTTGTTTATTAAATCACTTTATTCAAACCTTAGTAGCAAGCAGATTGGTATCTGTATAACAAGTTTGGTCACATTTTTGTTATAGTCTTTTTATTCTATTCTATACAGTTTAGACCTATATACTTTTCTGACCTTGAATGCTAAGTTGTAAACATGATCATAACTTGCAAGCTATTTATAAATCTGCCTTACCCTGTTCAACCTGAGATCTACTGTAAATATTGACTTGAACAAGAGGTGCAACATCTGACCTTTGCCTGTGCTACTCTACTTGTCTTCAAGTGAAACAACAAGGGTTCAATTGTTTAAAACTCCGGTCTGAGCTTGTGGTAGGTACATCCGCAGACCCAAATTATACTAGAGTAGTAAGCTGACTGCTACTCTTTCAGATTCACCAATCTGGAGCATAAGAGATACAGAAACCTCCAAATAAAGAATCAGAATTCAGAACTGAGTGTTAAACAAGGCACAATAATATTGGACCAGATCCAGACCTCCGTCCGAAACCTGAATTCCACAAGCTGCTTGTGGATGTCGGGATTTTTGTTGCTACTACGTATGGGCATTCCAGATGTTTTGCAACTCAGTTCTGTACACTAGGAGATCTGCTTGACAGGGTGTTCCGTGACATTCGCATGCCTGCACGAGGGCGGGGATACATAGAAACATAGAAAGTGACGACAGATAAGAGCCATATGGCCCATCTAGTCTGCCCATTTGTTTATTGAAAACTATACTGACCCTAGACCCTATTTACCCTCAATTTGGGTTACAATTTAGGATACCCTTATATTTATCCCAAGCATGTTTAAATTGTTCTACTGTATTGGCCTCAACCACCTCAGATGGGAGAATATTCCATTTATCTATCACCCTTTCAGTGAAGTAATTTTTCCGCACATTTCCTTTGAATCTACCACCCTCCAGTTTATATTCATGCCCTCGTGTTCTATTACACCTTTTCTTTTGAAAAATGGTACCCTCCTCTAGCTGGTCATAACCCTTGATGTATTTGAAAGCTGCTATCATGTCCCCCCTCTCCCTTCTCTGCTCCAAGCTATACATGTTTAGTTCCTCTAGCCTTTCTTGGTATGATTTGTTACAAAGGCCATGGTCCATTTTAGTTGCTCTTCTTTGCACAGTCTCTAATGTATTTAAGTCTTTCTGGAGATATGGCCTCCAGAACTGAACGCAGTATTCTAGGTGAGGGCGTACCAATGATTTATAAAGGGGCATCACTACTGCAGATGAGGCTGAGTGGGTGCCATGTTGAGTCCGTGTACCCCAAAAGTACCCTGTGCGTCAGTACGCAATTATACGCAATAATTCCGAAAATTAGCACAGAGGCGAAGATTCGTTCAAACTTACAAAAGCGTGTTTTATCTCAGCAAGGAAAGAGTTAACAAGGTACAGCTTCAATCGATACAATCAGCAGCGCGACCAACTAGTAGGCAAGACGTTCAATCCAGAAGTCTTCTCAGGAGAGAGAGAGTGAATGTCCAACAGAGTGTCCTTTTATGTCCCATGATGAAAGGGGTCGCCGAACTTCCGCTTGATTGGAGGGATCTCAATCCACCTTTGGTTCCTAGTTTGTCATTGGTCCTGGGGTCTTCCATTGTTCCTCTCCCGGAGGGTCATCTGCATATCATTCATTCATACACATTTTCTTACTCTAACCTAGCAATGCGCATAACTACTGCCGCAAACATGCAGTCTTTCAGCTACTAGTCTAACAATATGGATTATGATTTTATCTACCCTAGGACTATAAACATTGCATGGTTATTGCATTCATATGCTGGTCGGCGATTATTCGATGATTATTTCGTCTACAAAGATAAAGCACAGTTTTAATAAATAGGAACGAATACATACATTAAATATGGACAAGCTCTGTGTGTTTGTTAAAGTGCGTATTAATAGGAATATTTTGAATGTAATAAAAGCCTGCAAAAGCGTGGACACGCATAGCGACGCACGCACTTATGTGCGTGCGTCTGTGTTCATATTTTCCCGCACTTTTGCGATCCTTTGTTCCCTTGCTATGCAGATATTAGTTATTATGTTTCCTTTAGTTATTAAGTTTTTAATTCTGTTTCCACAGTCCACCCTTCGATAGACCCCTCAATCTATCGCCCCTAAACTTTTTCTAGTGTTGGGTTATAGAATAAAACATTATTGGTTAATGCTCTCTGTCACATTCATAACCAATTCCGTTTTCTTCCCCTTATATCTTATTATTCCTTGAACACATTTCATACTTAGCACAATAATCATTATAACACCCATTAACAATACCAACAATTTAATCATTCCAGTAGCTAGTGCTTTAGCCCTACTCCCTAATCCTGAGAACCAATTTACGGGGTTCAACCATGACACCCATTCTGCTACTTCCTCTCCCACATCAGACAGGGATATATTGTGAGACCTACGGAACTCCCACTTTAATTGAAGGATCTCATCCATTTTCCGGTCTATTACTTCATGCGGGTCCTCAGTATTATTAGTGATATAAGTACAGCACTTAACTCCAAACTGGGTGGCAAGAGTGACACAATAACCTCTAGTGACAGCTGTCAAGTAATTTAGAACCATTCTATGCTGTGTCAACTCCTTTTTATAGCCCTGGAATTCTAAACCAGTATACCAAAAAGTATCGTCGTACATGTCAGCAATGTTATCAATTAAATTTGCTAAGGCATGGATGTATTTATAATTAAGAGTACCTCTAGCAGTCCTTGTGAAGGCTTAATGCTACTAGAAATTGAAACCCAGTAGACTCATTTATCAAATCAGTGGCCACAGGTTTACCTTGGTGTGGCACACTTCTCTTATATTTGTGTTCATAAGGAACATGTACATAAGGAGGGGGACTAGATTTATGTACATCAAGCATGGTTTCATGTGATATGGTCAGTACTTCAGGTACTATCCTACCCAAAAAACATAATCCTTGAGAATTATGGGCCAGCCACTTATAGGCTCTTCTCCCACAAATATAGTACACATCATCAGGGAGAATAAAGGGAATATTGTGGTGTAATAAGGCTTGGCATAGTTCACTTACAAAGCTTCCTCTACCTAATACCTTCATTTGAGCTTTGCAATTATCCTCATGTACTATGTTTTTACAATATTCAGGATGAACACAGCTATCTTTGTAGCATTGATCCACCAACCTAGTGTTTGGAAACCTTTCCGGTTTCTGACCTCCTGTACTCTCTTAGGGCCTGATCCAGACCTACGCCCGCCGTCGCTAGAAAAGCCCATCTGCGCATGCGCCGGGCAGATGTTGCTCGGCGTAGCTACGGCAACGCCCAATCAATGATTGGGCGTCTGTAGGAACAGCGTAGAGACGCTGGAGGGGGCATCCCCCTAGCGTCCCTACGTTAAGTTTAGTGAAGGTGGGCAGGGGGAGGTATTATTATGAGGGAGGGAGGGCTTAGCGGTAGTACACTCGTGTGCGAGCGTATTACCCATTGCTTATGCCGGCTGAAGTTAGGGTAGCCTTCAGACAACCAGAACGTAAGAAATTCCTAATCATCACAAATTCACCAGGTTCAATATCATGGCAATTACTCTGTGGCATGTCTGGCGCTATCAACTTAATGCATTTCTGTTGTTTCTTAAGCTGCTTGCTTATCTGTATGAGATAACGGACAGTCACATCATTATTACATTTCAATTCTTCCAGTGTGTCTATCAATAAATGGGGCTGATGTCCAAACAATATTTTTGTGGAGATCTAGGAGTAATCCTGATGCTATGAAGGATGATGGGTAGTGCCTCTGGCCAGGCTAAACCAGTTTCAGCAGTGACTTTACTGAGTTTGTTTTTAATGGTGCCATTGAATTTTTCCACCTTCCCACTGTCTTGTGGGTGATATGGGGTATGTAACTTACTGGTGATTCCCATAAACTTACACATGCTCTTAAATACCTCTTCAGTAAAGTGAGTACCTTGGTCACTTTCAATCACTCTTGTTATACCAAACCTGCAAACGAATTCTTGGACCAGCTTCTTTGCAGTGAAAGCAGCAGTGTTGGATGCAGCAGGGTAAGCTTCTACCCAGTGAGAGAACATATCAACATATACCAAAACATACTTTAAATTCCTACAGGGTGGTAACTGTATAAAGTCAATTTTTATTACCTGGAAAGGACCCTCTGTTGGCGGTAAGTGTGATGGTTCAACAGGAATGGACTTACGTTATATTTCCTTAAGCATATAAGACATGACTTAACTTTCTTATCCACCATTCCAGAAAATCCTGGTGCACTCCAGTAGGATCTTAACAATCTGCTCATACCTCCCCTCCCTAAGTGGGTCAGACCATGTGCTGCTTCAGTTAGGGCAGGGAGATATGCTCTGGGAACCACTGGCTTCCCTTGTCCATTCCTCCAAAGCCCTGTGGGCTCTTGTTCACATCCTTTCGCCTTTAAGACGGCCTTTTCCTGTGGGGAACACAATTTCTGCATTTCGATTAATTTCTGCATTGTTAGAGATTCGAATACCATCAAACTGTCAAATTTTACTTTTCTCAATGTCATTGCAGCGGCTGCTTCCTTAGCAGCTTCGTCAGCTCTCTGATTCCCTGATGACAGTGTCCATCTCGTATGTGTGTGCCTTAGATTTGATAACTGCAACTTGTGTTGGCAGTTGTATGGCTTCTAACAGTCCTTTTATGTGTCTGGAATGTGCTACAGGTGTCCCAGCTGCTGTCATAAAATTTCTGAGTCTCCACAGGGCTCCAAAATCATGTACTACACCGAAAGCACACCTTGAATCCGTATAGATGTTAGCAATTTTTCCTACAAGTTCTGCTACCTGTGCTGAGTGCGGTGGTCCTAAAGGTTCAGCTTCTACTACACCTTCATCGTCAGCTATGGCATAACCAGTACATAATTCACCTGTGTCAGTCTCTCTATGTCTGAGCAGAATTTAACAAGGCAGACACAGCATGTGGTACATAAACAGTTAAATTATGACATAGCACTACATCTTCACTTTTACTCACCAGAAGAGCGGCAGCCGCCACTGCTCTGAGACATGTTGGGAGTGATTTAGCTACAGTGTCTAGCTGGGCACTGTAGTACGCCACTGGTCTGTTAGCATCTCCATGCTTCTGTGTCAATACTCCTGCCGCACAACCAACAGCCTCTGTGCAGAATAGGTCAAAAGGTTTAGTATAGTCAGGTATACAGTCCAAGGGCTGGAGCTGACATTAAACCTTCCTTTAGATTTCTAAAGGCTTGTTCTGACTCTTCTGTGTGTATTACACGGTCAGGCTTAGAAGCAGAGATTAGCTCCTGTAATACTAGTGCTAGTATGGCAAACCCAGGAATCCAATTCCTGCAGTATCCACATGCCCCTATAAATGCACAAACTTGCTGTTGGTTCTGCGGGAGTGTCATTTCCTGTATAGCTTTAATTCTGTCAGATGTCTTAACACTTTGGTGAGGCAGTGTCCCAAGTACTTGACTTTGGTTTGACATGGCTGCAACTTTTCCTTTGATACCTTGTGTCCTGTTTCTGCAAAATGAAACAACAATTCTTTAGCATAGGGCATAGGTTGATTACGGTAAAATGAGTAGAGGTTGCAGGAATTTGCATTAATATTACAGCTGGATTGGGTACCACTGGGAACTGACTCTCTACCACCTTGTTAACACCCCTCAAATCTTGCACAAGTTTATAACCCCTCCCCCCTGCCTTCTTGACTGGGAATATGGGAGAATTAGCTATGCTGTAGGTACGCATCAGAATCTCTTGTTGTAATAACTGTTCCATGACAGGCAGAACACCTACTTCCACCTCAGGTTTCAAAGGATACTGAGGTATTTTTAATGCTTGCCTAACACTTTTTAGAGTTACCATAACTGGTGATACATTGGCCATTAATCCAGTGTCCTGCCCATTCTTGGTGCACAGATGACCAGGTAGTTGTGACAACATTTCCTCTACTTGAGCTGGGAACTGCATTTTACCAGGGGAAAGAACCATTAACTTAGGAGGAGCCTCCAACATGTCCTGCACTTCCTGTGCATGTGACTCTGGAATATCCAAGAACACACCATCAGGAATACAATAAATTACACAACCCATCTTACACAGCAGGTCCCGTCCGAGTAGATTGGTAGGAGCTGATGCTGCAAGGAGAAAAGAATGTTTAGTGTGTAAAGGACCAATGGTGACTTCTGCAGGTGCAGTTAGGGGATACTGTTGCACCTCCCCTGAGACTCCCACTGCACATATGGTTTTCCTAGTTAAGGGTAAAGTAAGAGGAGAAGTTAGTACAGATCTGGCCGCCCATGTGTCCACAAGAAAAGTATGATTAATGCCTGCAATTTTGACCTACATTAGGCTCTTCATTTGGGCAGCTTATCAATCCTATCTGCATGAGATCACAGGTATGACCTGACCCTCACTGGGTGTGGGGACTAGTTGCCTGGTCCCTTCTGGCATGAGCTACAGCAACGCCCACTCTTCTGTTCCACCCCGTTATCACACTTGGCATCTGCCATACTTAGATCAAAATAGGTTTTCTTGTGGCTCCTCAGATAAGTAAGGCCCCAGCCGGCCAATCCAATGAGTTTTGGGCCAGTTTACCTGCTCACAGGTAGTCAGATACGCTTCCAAAGTTATGGTAGGGTTTGGAAAGTGTATCTTGACAAAATACGTACGTTCAAGGAGTGTTACTAGGGGAGTGTATAGAATATACGCACACAAAAATACGCTACGCGTATAAACGAACAGCAAACGTAGTTCTGGATCTACCCCAATGATTAATTTGTGAAAGGAAATCATTGAGCACAATATAACTTTACTAAAATGTATTAATAAATGGAATAGTCTCCCATCAGAGGTGGTAGAGCCTAACACAAAATTACAATTCAAAGATGCGTGAGATAAACATAAGGATATTACAGATCTTACATAGAAACATAGAAAGTGATGGCAGATAAGAGCCACATGGCCCATCTAGTCTGCCCATTTGTTTATTTAAAACTATACTGACCCTAGACCCTATTTACCCTCAATTTGGGTTTCAATTTAGGATACCCTTATATTTATCCCAGGCATGTTTAAATTGTTCTACTGTATTGGCCTCCACCACCTCAGATGGGAGAATATTCCATTTATCTATCACCCTTTCAGTGAAGTAATTTTTCTGCACATTTCCTTTGAATCTACCACCCTCCAGTTTGTATCCATGCCCTTGTGTTCTATTACACCTTTTCTTTTGAAAAATGGTACCCTCCTCTAGCTGGTCACAACCCTTGATGTATTTGAAAGCTGCTATCATGTCCCCCCTCTCCTTTCTCTGCTCCAAGCTATACATGTTTAGTTCCTCTAGCCTTTCTTGGTATGATTTGTTACAAAGGCCATGGACCATTTTAGTTGCTCTTCTTTGCACAGTCTCTAATGTATTTATGTCTTTCTGGAGATATGGCCTTTTGGCAGATATTAAAGTACAATCATCTTCCTTATCACTATCCCCAATGTCTATTTTAGTCAATTCATTTTCTAAAACAGGATACAATCTAGCAACAGTATTATTAGCAGTAAAGTTATGGGAAGAAACGTTAGTATTATCAGGACAAACAGAATGAAAACATGAATCATCCTTACCACCTCCCATGTAGGGAGGAGGGGGAGGTGCGTGCGTAGGTATCGCAGGCGCAGAATTAATGCGAATATGCAAAGCATTCACGTTTGCGGTTACTTGCACCGGAGATACGCTCGCGGAGCTTTTGCGCCAAAGTTTACCCTCGTGCTGCCACAAAGCAAAGCTTTTTATTAATTTCACCCGCTTTTTGTGAGATTTAACTCTACAAATTTGAACACTTAAATTATTCAGAATATCTTCGTTAAAACTTCCAATGTTTAGAAACCTTCTCTCACATGACTTAGTCAATTTGACCCAACGACTACAATGCTTATTCGCAACAATACCATATTTTCTATTCATAATAAACAAAGCCGACCCCTCCGGAATTTCCAGACCACTTGCCATATCCGCAATGACCCTTCTGCTTGCTCCATCTCGAGTTAATCCGTTACCCATATTCAAAACTGTATAACTTATTATGGGTATATAGTACAACACAATACGTACTTTTATGAAATACGCAAGGGTAACAATTCACCAAAAGTCCAATAACACAGCTTCAATGCAAATATCCGCTACCAGAGTGCATCAAAAATAGTGTTATTTCTTTCCACTGCAATCAATTGAACACTACTGGATCTCTCAATAGCCCATCGGCGGAGACTAAAAACCAAAATCAATACACCAGTTTCTTCAATTTCCTAGATTAAAAGAACCTCTACCAAAGACAACTAGTTGCTAATAATGGTCAGGGAAACAATATCAACCACAGTTTTTCGTCACCATTCCATAAAACTCAAAAACTTCAATAATTTCAATAACTTCAAAAACTTCAATATCTTCAAAAACTTAATAATTCCAGTAATTTTGTTTCCAAAACACCGCAGTTTACAGATTCTGATTCATGAACTATAGGAAGAACAAAAGGTCCCAGCTTTTGTGGCAGCAATAGGATAAAAACATGTGTTTTTGTGCGGCAAAATGCGATCACAAATGTACAGAAAAACCCACACCTTGCAATTAACCCCAACTATACCAGCGTATAATTACGTACTCATACACAACTCTATCCCAAATTCTGTATATACGTAGTCATATACAACTCTATCCCAAATACACAGCAAGTTTCCCACCCTCACTATACAGTGCTCGATTAACCGACACTAGGCACAAAACATTAGCAAATATTAGCAATATAAAATATCACATTTACTTACCATATCCTCCACCCTTTGTCAGTGAACCGAGCGCTGTGGAAAAGCAAGAAATTACCTCCACTCGACGAGCCCCCAGATTGTTTTGTTGAGGCACCCCAAAAGTACCCCGTGCATCAGTACGCAATTATACGCAATAATACCGAAAATTAGCACAGAGGCGAAGATTCATTCAAACTTACAAAAGCGTGTTTTATCTCGGCAAGGAAAGAGTTAACAACAAGGTACAGCTTCAATCGATACAATCAGCAGCACGACCAACTAGTAGGCAAGACGTTCAGTCCAGAAGTCTTCTCAGGAGAGAGAGTGTGAATGTCCAATAGAGTGTCCTTTTATGTCCCACGATGAAACGAGTCGCCGAACTTCCGCTTGATTGGAGGGATCTCAATCCTCCTTTGGTTCCTAGTTCGTTGGGGTCTTCCATTGTTCCTCTCCAGGAGGGTCATCTGCATATCATTCATTCATACACATTTTCTTACTCTAACCTAGCAATGTGCATAACTACTGCCGCAAACATGCGGTCTTTTAGCGACTAGTCTAACAATATGGGTTATGATTTTATCTACCCTAGGACTATAAACATTGCATGGTTATTGCATTCACGCGCTGGTCAGCGATTATTCGATGATTATTCCGTCTACAAAGATAAAGCAGTTTTAATAAATAGGAACAAAAACATACATTAAATATGGACAAGCTCTGTGTGTTTGTGTGTTTGTTAATGTGCGTATTAATAGGAATATTTTGAATGTAATAAAAGCCCGCGAAAGCGTGAGCACGCATAGCGATGCACGCGCTTACGTGCGTGCGCCTGTGTTCATATTTTCCCGCACTTTTGCAATCCTTTGTTCCCTTGCTATGCAGATATAAGTTATTATGTTTCCTTTTGTTATTAAGTTATTAATAACAATTCACCAAAAGTCCAATAACACAGCTTCAATGCAAATATCCGCTATCAGAGCGCATCAAAAATAGCGTTATTTCTTTCCACTGTGCAAATCAATTAAACACTACCGGATCTATCAATAGCCCGTCGGCAGAGACTAAAAACCAAAATCACTACACCAGTTTCTTCAATTTCATAGATTAAAAGAACCTCTACCAAAGACAAATAGTTGCTAATAATGGTCCAGGAAAACAATACCAACCAGTTTTTCGTCACCATTCCATAAAACTCAATAACTTCAATAACTTCAATAACTTCGATAACTTCAGTAACTTCAATAATTTAATAATTCCAGTAATTTTGTTTCCAAAACACCGTAGTTTACAGATTCTGATTCATGAACTATAGGAAGAATAAAAAAAAGTCCTAGCTTTTGTGGCGGCAATAGGATTAAAACACGTGTTTTTGCGCGGCAAAATGCGATCACAAATGTACCGAAAAACCCACACCTTGCAATTAACCCCGACTATACCAGCGTATCATTATGTACTCATACACAACTCTATCCCAAATTCACAGCAAGTTTCCCACCCTCACTATACAGTGCTCGATTAACTGACACTAGGCACAAAACATTAGCAAATATTAGCATTATAAAATATCACATTTACTTACCATATCCTCCACCCTTTGTCAGTGAACTGAGCGCTGTGGAAAAGCAAGAAATTACTTCCACTCGACGAGCCCCCAGATTGTTGAGTCTGTGTACCCCAAAAGTACCCCGTGCATCAGTACGCAATTATACGCAATAATACCAAAAATTAGCACAGAGGCGAAGATTCATTCAAACTTACAAAAGCGTGTTTTATCTCGGCAAGGAAAGAGTTAACAACAAGGTACAGCTTCAATCAATACAATCCGCAGCACGACTAACTAGTAGGCAAGACGTTCAGTCCAGAAGTCTTCTCAGGAGAGAGAGAGTGAATGTCCAACAGAGTGTCCTTTTATGTCACACGATGAAAGGGGTCGCCGAACTTCCGCTTGATTGGAGGGATCTCAATCCTCCTTTGGTTCCTAGTTCGTCATTGGTCCTGGGGTCTTCAATTGTTCCTCTCCCGGAGGGTCATCTGCATATCATTCATTCATACACATTTTCTTACTCTAACCTAGCAATGCGCATAACTACTGCCGCAAACATGCGGTCTTTTAGTGACTAGTCTAACAATATGGGTTATGATTTTATCTACCCTAGGACTATAAACATTGCATGATTATTGCATTCATACGCTGGTTGGCGATTATTCGATGATTATTCCGTCTACAAAGATAAAGCACAGTTTTAATAAATAGGAACGAAAACATACATTAAATATGGACAAGCTCTGTGTGTTTGTGTGTTTGTTAATGTGCGTATTAATAGAAATATTTTGCATGTAATAAAAGCCAGCGAAAGCATGAACATGCATAGCGATGCACACGCTTATGTGGGTGCGTCTATGTTCATATTTTCCCGCACTTTTGCGATTCTTTGTTCCCTTACTATGCAGATATTAGTTATTATGTTTCTTTTAGTTATTAAGTTATTAATTCTGTTTCCACAGCCAGTAGGGACTTCCGCACAGATCTGCGTTCCGCTGGACACAGATCTGTGCAAAGAACTTACGGTTGGGCTATGGACGTGTAAGTCCACAGCCCTTCATGCATGGAGGTCTGGATAAGGTCCTTTGGGCCTGATCCAGACCTACGCCAATGCGCTGTGCTTAGTAAAGCACAGTGTATCAGCGTGTGCTTCCCCCGACACTCCCCCCTGTGCGAGCGTATTTTCCCTCGCTTACGCCAGCTGAAGGCTACCCTAACTTCAGCTGGCCTAAGCGAGGGAAAAAATGAGCGTATTACAGCTCACCTACATTAACTTGAGCATAGTAACGGCGAGGGACGCCCCCTCAGTCGTTACTACGGTGATAGTACGGACGCCCGATCTACGATTTCCGTAGTAACGCTGGCCAACATCTGGCCGCCGCATGCGCAGATCGGCTTTTCAGACGATCTTACGCTTAAGGCCGGCGTATTACTGCGTAAGTCTGGATCAGGCCCATTGTTATCATTTTATTTATAGGGCACCACAAAGTGTCCACAGTGCCATATAGTGTAACATATACACAATCATTCTTATCAGTCCTTGTCCCAACAAAGCTTACATTTTAAACACACACTAGGATACTTTTTTTTTTTGTCAGTAGCCAATTAAACCACTAGCCTGTATTTTACTTTTGTGGAAATAAACTGGAGCACCCAGAGCAAATCCATGCAGACAGAGGGAGAACATACAAACTCTACAGATAAGGCCTTGTCCGGGGAATTAAGCTCATGACCTCATGTGAGATAGAAGGGCTATCACTTGAGCCACCATGCTGCCCAAAATGAGAATCAAGTTGGAGAATAGCGGCAGAGAAAAATAAGTTCTACAGAAACATATGAAGGGGACCATTTGAAAGGATACTATGGGCCTGATTCATAGATGAGAACGTTTTAAGAAGGTGCAGATTTGTATGTAGCATCCACGCCTAAATTGAAGCTCCCTCCCACACCCACCTCTCTTTTTTTTAAGTACCTAAGGCCCTAGGGCTTCCCCCCCTCGACTCATTTACTTACCTTCCTCCCCACTCACTCTTCTTGAAAATGACCCGAGGCTGCACTTCTTAAATAACTACGTGTGGTCTTTAAAGACTGCACATAGTTAAACTAAGTTCCTAAGTACTATTTATGTTGCATAATCACTATGATTACGCATGTGTAGTGCTTAGTTTCTTAAAAATCCGCACCTAAGAAGCAGCAGCTTCTTAGGTGTGAATCTAGCCATATGTTAGTATTAACATTGAATATTATAGAGGCAAATCAACATGTATGTCCAAACTACTGCACACTGCCAACTGGGGCACAAGGCTATCAACTATGAATAGAGACAAGTGACAATATACATGTATATCAATGATATATGCAGGATTTTCAAATATTTTGTTACAGAACCAAGGAAACAGACTCTAACCTGTGTAGTTCAGGTGTTTTAATATAAATAACAAGACATTTGTGCATACGTTTTAAGAAGGTGCAGATTTGTATGTAGCATCCACACCTAAATTGAATCTCCCTCCCACACCCACCTCTCTTTTTTTTAAGTACCTAAGGCCCTAGGGCTTCCCCCCCCAACTCATTTACTTACCTTCCTCCCCACTCACTCTTCTTAAAAATGAAGCCCTATGTTAGTATTAACATTGAATATTATAGGGGCAAATCAACATGGATGTCCAAACTACTGCACATTGCCAACTGGGACACAAGGCTATCAACTATGAATAGAGACAAGTGACAATATACATGTATATCAATGATATATGCAGGATTTTCAAATATTTTGTTACAGAACCAAGGAAACAGACTCTAACCTGTGTAGTTCAGGTGTTTTAATATAAATAACAAGACATTTGTGCATAAAACTTGCTTATGCACAATGTCTAACAGTATTTATGAACAAAATTTTAACTACCAGTGCAATTTCAACATTTTCTAAACTAAATGTAAAATAATTTCCATTCTTTGGAGTTTAATAAACTCTGCCAGTAGGAGATGTTTTATTATGTATATGGAGCAAAGCTGAAGATTTCAGACAACTTTTCCCCATGAAGCTGCACAGATGGGTTTTTAGGAGCTTTAGAGAACTAGAGCTGCACTCATTCGGCTGGAGTGTTACTTGTAGTTCTTCTGTCCGGTCTTCATCCTGTTGCACCAACGACATCCTCCTTCCAGTTCAGCGGTGCCGATGGTAATGAGTCTTCGGACACTAGAGCTAACCTTTTATACTGTCAAGCAACTCTCCAGCCAAATTCAAGCACCTCATCACGATATCCATGCAAGTCAGTCCAAGATAGATGACTGCAGAGCGGTGAGTCAATACTATTTTATTTTACTTTTATACACACCAAAAACACACGACACATAAGTTTTTATTAAACAGTGTGGCCACCTGTTTATTTTTAACATGTAAGGGGGATACATACTGTATTGGGAATGTATTTTTAATGTGTGATACTGTAATTATTGTGTGTATATTTTTTACATTTTTTTTCTTGTTTTGGACTTCGGGCAGAGCGCAGCATCGTTATAACCCTTGACATGCTGACGCTGATATTACTACAAGGCACAGTGCTGTGCCTTGTAGTTCTATCAGGGCATACATGCTAAGGATTACAAGCATGACGCGCTTGTCAATTTAGTATTTTAGGAAAAAAAGTGACAGCGATTTTTACAGGAAAAATCGCTGTGCTTTTCAATGGAAAAGCGCAACGATTTATACCTGTAAAAAGCGATGGCTATCGACGGCAATTATAAATCACCAGCCAAAACCATCGCTTAGTGAATCCAGCGATTTGTACAAAAAAATTGCGGGAAAATCGCCAGCCAAATGCGACCTTTGTAAATAGACCCCAATGGTTTAGATCTAGACTGCCGCACGCTTAATTACGTTCTCATTACGCAGCGTAGAGGGGAGTGCATGCCACCTGGTTTCCTGTGTTTATTTCAAGTCCTTTAGTTCCTTTTTACACTGGTGAGTGGTTGGTGGAACTGGTCATTTGGGATTGACCCATTACTTAGACGACTTTATGGTAGTGGGCTCTGGTTCATCTGTTGATTGCGCCAAGGTACTGTTTACTGTTTGTGCTCTTTTCCATTCTTTGGGTATTCCAGTGGCTGTGGAAAAGACTCCTACCTGGGTATAGAGATATATAGTATGACTAGCTTGTGTCTGCTTCCCATTGATAAGATCTGCCAATTGTGCACTAGTATTGAGGTGTTTTGAAAAGCCCCCCTCCGCGACATGCAATCCCTGCTGGGCTAGCTCCATTTTGTGAGCGGGATCATTCCTATAGGGAGGACATTCTGCAGTAGAATGGAGCGGGCTACGGCTGAATTGCATAGCCAATGTTCCACCGCGTTGATCACGGTGGCCATGAGGATGGACCTCTCCATCTGGCTCTCCTTCCTATGCAACTTTAATGGAGTTCGGATTTGTTCAGCACCTCCGGTTTTTAATCAGGATTTGCACCTGCTCACGGATGCCACAGTAGCCTCAAGTACTTGGCCTGAAATTTGGTGTTTTTCCCATTGTAGTCACAGTCGAGTTGTGGGCGCAATGCTCACAGACTAGGATGGTTATCTTCATGTGTGACAATCTTGGGGTGGTGCGCACCATTAAATGACAAAGTGCCTCCCAGTAGTTTGCTTGTTATGACACTTAGTCCTGTGTTGACTGGAATTTAACTTGCATTTTCAAGCGCACCATATTCCAAAGGCCTTGCGGATTCCCTGTCCCACTTTGATTGGGTCCAGTTTAGCGAATTTGCTCCCATCGCGCCCTCACTGGTACCTTCTGTTTCCTTTCTGTTTGGCAGGTAGTGGACCAGGTATAGAGTTCCTGGCCATTCAGTCTCTGGTGCCAGCCACACTTAGGTCGTATAAGGCTGCATGGGTGGGATGGTCAGCTTTCCAGGCCACCAACATGCAGAAAGCGGGCAGTGAGTGTGCCTGCCTTCATGAATACATGGTGGGTTTGTGTGCCCAAGGTGTAAGTTGAAGGCATACATGTCCATTGTGTTAGTGGCACTTGCCTTCTTTCATAAACACTATGGGTGGCTGAATATTACAAAGGACTTCTTGATATCAAGGGCGCTTCGCAGCTGGACCAGATTATGACCATGACACCCCGATAGCTGGCATTTCTACTCCCAGTCTTACCCGCCTTATCATCATTGTTCCATCGGTTGCATTCTGCCCATTCGAAGACCTATTGTTCAGAATAGGTCACTTGCAGGGGAATTTTTAGGATCAGCTGGCTAGTTACCACCTTCATGTCGGCTACGTCATCTGGTATGCTAGCATTCAATGTCCATTTGTCGGCTGACACCCTCGAATGTCTCATACAATCCAGAAAAATGGATCAGATGGGCAGGGGCATTGGGTCTCTATCCAAGGCACCCTACCACTGCAGTCTGTCCGGTGGCGCTGACTGAGCAGTATGTTCCCCTGTGCCTTCTTGGTTGCCCTGTTTGGTTGGTGCATCCCAATGACGTTCCATTGACCCAATTCCAGTTTCGAGCTGTTTTCCAGAAGTGTCTTCTCTAGGGCCTTGGGCCTAGCAGCCAAGGAGTTTGGAACACACGCCTTATGGATCGGAAATGCAACTTCAGTGGCTGCTAGGGGAGTATCGGCACCAGACATAAAGAACTTGGGTCGCTGGAGCTCCACTGCATACATGGAAAATATCAGGCCGCACATGGACAGGCATCTAGATGTAATCCAGCATTTGATTTAAATAGGTTGTTCTCAATTTCTAAATTTCTTTCCTTTCCTGCTGCGGCATTGGACAGATCTGGATTAGCCGATACTACTTGCTGCTTCTACTTGCTGCTATTGCAGGAGCGTGAAGGGATTTTTCCTCTCTAATACCTAATTCCCCTGATAGAAAAGATCTCTGCCGAGTTGAGAGGTTTTCAACTTCACCCAGTGTCTCCAGTTTCCCCTCACATTTCAGTCTTAGTCAAGATGTGATATTTTTAGCCGCACTCCACTGAATTTGCCTAGTAACTTACAGTATCTTAATGTCTCTTACAGATGTCTCAGTTTCCGAACTGAAAGTCTTGGTCGTCAGGTACTCTTTTTTGTTTTGGGACTCAAGACACCCCCCTTCCATACACACACTCACACAAACACATATGCACTTACACACAAACACACACACACCCTGACACACAAAAACACACTCATGCAATAGATTGAAACTATTTAAAACTTAATTTATCTACTTTTTGAATGTAATAACACATTTTTACAACTGAAATCTACGGTGTGGAATGGGCAAAGATTATTTCAAACTTCATCACACATGACGAGTTTTAGCTGACTATGGGGTATATTTACTAAGCTTGATTTTGGCCAAATCGCCTCCAAACTTGGCCATAACTGTATTCACTAAAGGCAAAGTCCCGGGACTTTAGACTTTAGCTAATTCGACTTGCCAAACTCGCTGGACAATCGTCCAGATGTTTGGCATTCAAAAAATACAGATCACCGTATTCACTAAAGGCGATTTGTCTAGATTGTCGGCAAATCACAGAAAAAAAAATTGCATGCTGTGTGGGGCACTTTCAATGAAAGCGCCTTACACATAACCTGAAAAACATGTCAATATATTTAACATGTGTTTTCTGTGTGTAAAAGCCAAGCGCAGCATGCTTGAAAGGCTTAGCCATGCTACGCTGATAGAACTACAAGGCTCAGCATTGGTAAGCCTTGCAGTAATATCAGTGTCAGCATAGTAAGCCTTCTAAACATGCTGCGCTGTGTGTTGTGTAAAAAAAAAAACATAGTCACATATAATGCACATACATTACAATACATGCCATACATTAAAAATCAATAAAAATGCATATGTCCCCCAATAATATAATAAAAATACAGGTGGCCACTCTGTAATGTTTAAAACATCTTATGTGTCACATAGTTTAATACTCACCGTTAAGATGTCCTCCGTCTTGGGAAGACTTGCTTGTATTTTCTTCTTTCCTTACTTACTTACTTCTTCTGTTGCAGAATGAAGATTCTTGTCACCTTTATGGATGATCTGGGTCCGGACCAGCTGTAGACGTCACGAACCTTCCTCTTCTCCTGCGCCGCTACTAATGATTGTACGGTAACTAAAGGGCTCACTTTTATAGAAATCCTGATGTCATGTGCATTGTGGACCTCTAGTGGCCGCTCTAGTTACCGTGTAGTCATTAGTAGAGGCGCAGAAGATGACGGAGGTTTGGTACGTCTGCAGCTCCAAGGTCCGGACCCAGAACTTCCATCAAAGTGACAAGAATCATCATTCTGATCATCCTACATGTGGTGTTGTGGATCGCCAATTCTGTACACTAGCCCCTGCAGCGGAGACTAATGTACGGAAATCAGCCCTAATTGTGAATCCTGTCCTGTATCACTAGCTTCACTAAAAGGCTGTCAATCTGTTGTAAATACCCAGGGACGTCATTGCAAAATTGCTCACCCTGCTAAGACTCTCCTCAGGATTTGTGGTTTCCAATAGCAGCATTTATGCTGCTGAGCTTTACAACTGGGTAAATTTCAATTCTTAATTTCACTTTGAGGATTATTACAACTGTTAGGCTTAAGCCCATTGATGCAAAGGAACAAAAGACAGGTCCGGCGCTTATAAATAGGATGTTTAGGTCACAATATAGCTATATTGGGTTAAGCTCACCTGCCCAGCAGAAAGGCACCTCCTGTAGGTGAGTTCCTATACGTTTGCCAGGGAAGTCTCAGGAGGTCTGTTTGACACTCCTGTCATTTAAAAATTGTGCAGCAGCCATATTGGGGAGGGGTCAGGCTCCCAAAGTAAAACTAATAACAGTAACAAGAAAACAAAAGACTGTGCTTCTATTCAAATATATGACGTGTGCAAGTGTATATATAAATGGAGAAGTGCAGCCAAGGACCAAAAGTGACTACTGTGTAACTACGAGGAAGAGAGGTCCGGCGCTCCAAACAAACACTATATAACACTATGTGTCAGCACATACAGAAAGAGGAGGTATTTTTTTCTTTTTACTGTTAAGCTCCTTGGTAGTTTGCTTCAACAAAACAACAAAAAAGTGTTCTTTTATGGGGATCCAAACAAACCAAGTTCAGCCTCAAAAGTGGCTGTCTTTGTCGATGAAGGTCTTGATTTTTTAAACTGTGCATGTCCTTTATTATATACAATATAAGGGTGGGTAAAAGGTCAAATAACAATTCCAGCTTGCACTTCATTATGGACATTGTTTGCGGTATCATAACTAGGCCTGTGATTTCCAGATGGATAAATAATTTTTGGATGCTTCTTTTATTAATAATAATAATAATAATAATAATAATAATAATAATAGTAATAATAATAATAAAAAAATAATAATAATAATGGGGCAGATCCAGAACTACGCTTTTCAGCGATTTTACGCGTGGCGGAGACGTAAATTCGCAGATTTGAATGCACTGCACATGCGCACCATAGAAAATACGCACATTCACGTAGCGTAATTTTGGACGTATGGGTGATTCACGTATATCTCATGTAAATACTTACGTGTGGGCGTGCCAAATTTACGTTAGTCAACAATACGTGCGTTTTACGTGAAGTAGGCGGGGGGGGGGTATTTAAAGTGTACAGTTTGGGCGTGCTAAGCTGCGTACGTTCGCGTAGTCTGTACGCCCGCTAGCGAACGTATTGTGTTACGTCTGGAAAAGTTAAGGGAGGGGTTGGGTAGCGTATTTTCACAAAATACGTCCGTGCAGGGGGGGTGTTAAGGGTAGCGTAGCGAATTTAC
>WWET01001154.1:405871-416251 GCA_011038615.1 Limnodynastes dumerilii
CTTTTAGACCGCATATACGCAATCTACGTATCAAAACGATACGCAGATTACGTACAATAGCTACTACGCATGCGCAGTAGCTATTGTTCAGTGAATTACGTCCGTCTATGGAAGACGGATGTAGTTCTGGATCCGGCCCTTGTTCCTTATTACTTAATAACTGTTGTGATTTCCTTCCACTAAATACTCCTGCAATCACATGTAGTGGTCTGTTGGATTATAATTTCTCATTTTAAACTGACTTTTGAATACTTCTTTTAAGATACATTTTTACATCTTTCTTTATAATAATAACCATGGGTTAGATCCAGAACTACGTCCGTCTTCCATAGATGGCTGTATTTCAATGAACAATAGCTACTGCGTATACGTATTGTTCATTGACTTACGGCCGTCTATGGAAGACGGATGTAGTTCTGGATCCGGCCCCATGTTTTTGGCTTACATTTACTTTTGGTAATAATGGCTTCCTGTTAAATATATAATGGGTGGGTTGTGACCTACATGCCAAATAGCTCATACACAACCCTAGGTACCTTCATGATCTTGATGACACCAGGGAGAAACTTGTGCCTTTCCCTCCTGGTTTGAATGCTTGGTTTCCTGCAATCCTTATAAGGAAGTACAAACAATTAGTAACCAATCCGCAACTCATGCTGACTAACTGTTGGGAAAGAACAGGGAAGGAGAACGACCACAATGAGCAAGGGTAATCGTCATCACTGGCCGGGGTCTCAGACACCTTCTCTTCACCAAAAAGTGTTGTGCAATCTGGTGAACGAATTGGAACTAGTGCTCGTGCAACCAGATTCTGTCAGCACACAAACAGACAGACGGAGGAATACTCACAGAGCAGTTGTCACCTTGATGGATGACCTTGCCAAGTACAAATTTTATCTTCCAGAGAACCTCTAACTATGGTTTCTGTCAACCACCATGTGCAACAGCAGGGCATTTCTTCCTTTATCAACCTACCATAACTAACAAAAAGGGCCTTTTGCCATTTCTAGGGACCTCTGACTCTCCAGGTGTTATGAAACTAAAAATCCCAACATGCTTTGTCTGGTTTCAGTAATGCCAATACAGTCAAATTATACTGGCACTCATAGATTTATACCCGGAGAGCCACAGATTGGCCAGGCTTGAAGTTCAATAGTAGGTCAACAAAGTATCCAACAAAGATGATTTATACAAATTACCTTCTAAGAGATGTTAATTAAAATGAAAAAAAAAAGGCAAACAAAGTTGTCCTCATAGAAAAGATGATATATAGAATTGACTTTGCCATAGATAAAGTAGACATTGAAAGAGTAAAAAAAACCTGTTAATAAAACTTGTTTTCATAGAAAAAATAATGTACAGAATTGACCTTGACATAGAAATATTTTATATTGAATATAGTAAAAAAAAATTGGCAAACAAGATATATTTGAACTGAATGCAGTGAAAAAACAGCCAGACATAGGTGACATACAAAGCTCATAAAATAATTGAAAGTAAAGTGGAATGTAGAATGTCTATAGAGTTATTGATGCACCAATGTAAAACAATAAAAGAAGACAAAAGCCTTTTCTGTCAGTTGCTGCCAGACAAGGCAGAAGTGTAAAGTCACATCCCATCTGAATACTTATACTTGTGAAAATTTACTGAACCTGCCCTGTCCCTCTCGCACATATCCTATTAGATGTGGCCATATCTTCGATAACACGCTTTGCTAATATGGCCGCAAATTGTCAATGCAAATGAATGATGTGGCTACATCCAATAGGAACTGGAGGAAGGCTTTGGTGAGTTTAAAGATATTTGCCCTTTAACAGTAGGTGTTGGCTTTTCTGTAGGCTGTATGATACAACACAAAGATATTGAGTTAAGACTGCTTCACTCTTAGCATGAACACATGATTGGATAGCATATATAATATACCCTAATGAAGATACATATGATAAGGAGCAGGGGCGTATCTACCCCTTGGCCAGGATGGCCCCCGCCAGGGGTGCCAGCCAAAGGGGGGGCGGAGCCTGGCGATGCCACCCGTGGCTAAGAGATAGTGCAGCGCTGGTCTAGAGTCAGTGTGACTCACACTGACTTCAGTCAGTCAGTCCATTCCCCTACTTTGCCAGGGGCGCTGGACCCACAGATACGCCCCTGATAAGGAGGGTATTAGTAATGAAGAAGATTGAAAGAGTTATCTACCATTTCTGACTGTCACAACTTTTGGCTTACTTCTTCCAACTTTGGATAAACATTTTCCATGCATTGGGCTGGATCCAGACTTCAGTAAATGCTTGAACTTAGTTCAAACCATGTTGATTGCAGGGGAGTCATATTTCATCTGTTGCAAACAGTATTAGAGTTGAGAGGTGATGCTTCCTGGCCCAAGTCTAAATAACAGTGTGATAGTAAAGCTGGTCAGTATCTGTGTGCAGTAAGCAATTCAAAGATATATCCCTGCATGCAAAGAATACAATTAACTTGACTCCTCCTGCAATCAACATGGTTTAGCCCAGGAGTAACTAAGTTCAAGCACTTACTGAAGTCTGGATCCAGCCCATTTTTTGTAAATGATCTGACACTAAAAACATGCCTAGATTTTGGTGTTTGGTCTTTTTTTAGGTACAATAAAGAATATCATCCTTATTCCTTAAGAAAGAAAACAGCCATTACCATAATCAATATTGGCACATTATAAATTGTCACAAGTCACTTTGACATATCAAGGACTTCCAAAGTTATATCCTCAGTTTATAACCACCAACATCATCCTTCATACTACTCGTCCACATATTAGCAAAGGGTTGAGAAATTCTTGTGGGAGCTTGCTCTTTAGTTATAGTGCAGAATATGATACACCAGGCTTAAATTATAGCTCTCACAGATCCACCTTTCACTGTCTTTTGGATTTTGTGAATGCACTATTTTATTTTCAGGAATGGTGTCAAGCCCTATCGTAGCAGTTCTGACAATTGTACACTGAGACAGAAAAGGTGATGCAGGAGAAATGCCATCAGATGCAGATCCCTGTTGGTCACATTATTTTTTACAGGTCACACCAGTACAGGTAGCAGCAGCAGTAGCAGCAGCAAGACCACTTCCTGAAATAAGTGACATGGGGCCTGATCCAGACCTACGCCGATGCGCTGTGCTTACTAAAGCACAGCGTATCGGCGTTTACTTACCCTGACACTCCCCCAGTGCGGGCGTATGGCCCCTCCCTTACGCCTGCTGAAGGCTACCCTAACTTCAGCCGGCGTAAGGAAGGGACCATATGCTCGCAAAGGAGCGTATGGCAGCATCNCACTTCCTGAGTGACATGGGGCCTGATCCAGACCTACGCCGATGCGCTGTGCTTACTAAAGCACAGCGTATCGGCGTTTACTTACCCTGACACTCCCCCAGTGCGGGCGTATGGCCCCTCCCCTCCGCCTGCTGAAGGCTACCCTAACTTCAGCCGGCGTAAGGAAGGGACGCTAACATAGTTAAATTAGTTACAAGAAAAAAGTTATTAGTTGCTATGTTAAATTTAACAAATAAAAAAATAACAATTAAAAATAATTTCTGTGTATGTACTTAGTAATTCCTGCTTTTTTTTTGTATATTTTGCTTTTGGTGTGCCGCGGAATTCTGGGAAGGGCTTTGGTGTGCCGAGGGGGAGAAAAAGTTGAGGAGCACTGAGATGACTAAATGTCAGTAGAGGAAACCTTGTTTTCAACACCTTATCAAGCACCTCAGTTTATTGCTACTTTGTTTGACTAGCTTGAATTTAAATCCTCTGATTCCCGCTCTTAAGTGCTGAACCCACCCCCTGTCACCCCGCAATCTGTAGTATCCACTCATGACATAGTGCCATCCTTTCCTATAGCTAGTATTGGGAAAAGCTTGCATGTGCTGCATTCCCAGTAAGGATCTTTGTGTACTGTGAGTTCCATACAGGGTCGGTGAGACGGGGTAGGGCAGGATACAGGTGGCTTGAATACTAAGAGGTGGAATTATGCATATAGTACAGTGAGGGCATTATAAGAGCACTCTGTAATTTGCAGCCTTCGAGTCTTTCCCATTTTACATGTTTAAAGTCCTAGGATAGATTTCTGCTGTTGAAATTCCATGCAAGCAAGGGGCATTGTCTCACCTTGCCCACAAGGAAGTCTAAATACAGGAGATATCCATAATCAGAGCCCTGCTGCCACTGCGCTTGGAGTGCTTTGTAAGGCTCAATCTGTTCCATGATTCCTAATTTCTAACAGCAACCATATTGCAGAACTCTGCTCATACGCCAAACTAAACCCAGTTATTTCCATATCTGTTACATTATGTTGCACAATTCTTAATCTGGCAGCTGTTACTAATATAGTTAATATTCATATTGTGCTGTGTCTTCGGGATTTTATTTTCTGTTACTAGGGAAACATTTATTATGAAAAAATATCAGGACGTGTTCACTAAGACTAAAGACAAAGAAAGTGAGAATGAGCGGGGCATCTTATAGCAGACATAATACCATAAGAGTGCAGGCATGACTGAAGATTTACACCTGTTTGCAGGATAGGTCAAATGTAGTTATCCAGTGATCAAGGTAAATTGTTGGAATTCATGTGTCTATACTGGAGATGGAGGTGGCAAAATATTATTTACTTTAATTATGTGAACAGTGGACTATCTGAGCGGGGATGGAGTTGCCGGCAAGAAAAGCTCCTTTTAGAAATAGAGACAGCCACAGACCCCTGCCCCAGACATGACCAGAGAAGTGTGGCTTCTTTAGGGTTAGGCTCTGGGTAAGGGAGGGTTAGGGTTGTCATGCCTCCAGCATAGAATCCTGTGTTTTGTTTATTGTTTATCTAAATCAGTCATTGTTGCTGCTCAGCTCCTAGTTGCTTTGTTTAGAAGTTTGTTCCCATCAGGCTCCCTTACCTTCCCTTTGGTAGCAATGCATCTTGGGAGTTTCAGACTCCATTTTCTATCTCCAGTGCATGTGTTCCTGTTTCAGTTGCCTCCCTTCCACTTAGCATCGCTGTTTTACCTCTTCACTCTCCTGTCCTCTCACATTTATATACAACATATCCCTATGTTTTGTGTCCACCAAACTTCCATCTAAGTACTTAATAAACTCCAATGTTTGGACAACTGCTTAGCTTGATTTGTTGGAAGACAGAGAGAGGTTTAGCTGCATGTCAAGCTACACACAGGCCACAGCGTAACGTGTATTGAGGATAGAACAGTAAAACAGCGTCTATAAGAAAGTGGAGCGCTATCTTCTAGACTACAGAGACCTACTACACTATCTTGGCAGATAATACAGCAGTACCTATACCGTCAGCCTACAGCGCCAGCACAGCAATCAGTCATACTAATACAGAGATCTGCTATACTGCCAATGCAGCCATCTGTATACAGCAACACAACAGTCTCTACATAGTAAGACATCATGTCACAGCAAAGGTCATCCTCACACAAGACAAGGTCTCAGGTCCTTGGTTCTTCAAAGTCCTCATGTGTCAGTAATGCAGCCGCCATTGCGCACGCCAAAGCTGAAGCCGCAAAAGCACGAGCCGCCTTTGTTGATAAGGAAATGCAACTAAAAGAAGAGAGATTGCGCTTAGAAACAGCCCTGGAGAAACTCAGAGTAGAAAAAGAAGTTGCAGCTGCCATCGCTGAAGCAGACTTCTTAGATGCACTAGTATGTCCTGATGACCGAACACGCAGCAATGTACTTGGTCCTGACATGGGTCAACAAGATCCTTTGCAGCGTACATCAGACTATGTCTACCAATTGTCTCAGGCTGCAAGCAACCTTCACCTAGAACAGGAACCAGAGCAAGGTGCAATCAGTGAGAAAGGCCAAGCTCACTCCTTAGTGCAGCCACAAAGAAGCAGTCAACATGTAGCTTACAAGCAGGAAAATATACCATCATTTGTACACACTGGAGACAACCTCATGCCACAGCAGGAGCAAAGGCCAGCAAGTCTTCAAGAAAGAAACACCTTTTCTGCACAAATACAGAGTGACCGACATCAGACCAAGCTAGAGGACTCTGTCAGGTGTCAGGTATGTCCGCACGCCACCTTCTCACCATTACAATACCCCCATAGTGTGTCCCAAGGCTGACCAAGCCACAATGGACTTTGCCAAGTTTCTTGCACGACGTGAACTTATCACTACAGGACTTTCAAAGTTCAATGATAGTCCAGAAAACTATAGAGCCTGGAGATCCACTTTCAAAAATGTAATTAGAGGCTTAGAGCTTTCACCCAGTGAGGAAATAGATCTTTTAATCAAGTGGCTTGAAAGTGAGTCGGCTGGGTATGCTAAAAATATCAGAGTGATCAACATAAATTACCCAGAGGTGGGTCTTGAAATGATTTGGGAGAGACTTGAGGAGTGCTATGGCTCTCCTGTGGTAATAGAAAGCGCATTGAAGACTTGACAATTTCCCTAAAATAGCCAGCAAAGATTACCAGAAACTTAGATATTTAAGTGATCTAGTAATGGAAGTTCAAGCAGCCAAAGCAGAAGGTTACTTAACAGGACTTGCATATCTAGACACAAACACAATTGCACAGGGGGGAACCAGCGCTATATAAGCTGCAAGGCGGTAGGAGGAAAAAAGGGGTTCCTACTATCCCCTAACAGTAAAATACATATATAAAATTATATTCCTACTACCTATCTGCGCTTCTGTATCTATACCCGTTAAAATAAATGATACAAATGGTCAATTTCTTAAAGTGAGATACCTATAAAAAAAAGTACACCAGCATGCAAAATATTACAAAATGAACCGTCAATCAAAGTCTCTATGCATTGTTTTTCAGCAATCGCTGTGCAGGCAAACAAAATAGAATCAGGTATAGTCTTCTTGATGTTCTGGTTACTTTCAAGCATGTAAAACAAAAGTAGGAAAGAACAAAGTGTGATCCGTTTTAAAACACTTTATTTCTACAGAATATCTGCTATTGACATTATTAAATAGGCAACTAGCAATGATAAAAAACTAGCAATAATAAAAAATTCAGCTATAATTCTACAGTTTCCCCCGCGTACCAGATGCCACTTGGATCTTTAGATGGTAAATTAAAGTCTCTGTCCAGACTGGCCCGGGTATCCACTCCTTCCAGAGAAAAGTTGTTGCATCTGCCGTCGGTAAGGTTCTCAGTGTTCAGCTGGTTTGGCTCCACTCACGCGTATCAAACCCTCCGGGGTCCTTTCTCAAAGGACTTGCATATCTGGACACACCCAAGGGGTTAAACCCTATAGTTTAGAAGCTGCCATACAACCTACAAGAGCAGTGGGTTACATGTGCTGCCAGTTTCAAACAAAGGTACAACGTGTTGTTTACTCCATTCTCTGTATTTGTAGACTTTTGTGCACCAGCAGGCTAAGATCAGGAATGATCCAAGTTTTGCCTTTACACTATCTGGTCTCGTCCCTGTGGGTTTTAGTCAACGCAAAACATCTGTGGCAGTCCACAAGACTAACGTGGCGTCTCCAGATTCCTTCCACAGGTCTTCCAGCTCCTTCCTTCAAACAACAAGGATCAAGGATCCTTCTAACCAGTGTCCCCTCCATAAGAGACCTCATCCTCTTCTTAAATGCAGAGCCTTCAGGGAGAAACCCATTATGGATCGCAAAGCCTTTCTTAGAGAAAACAGAATCTGCTATAAATGCTGCTCTTCGTCAGCTCACCTCGCCAAGGACTGTAAGGTTAGTGCTATTTACTGAAGGAGCTATAAGAACCGCCGGATTCTGGATAATCGGTGCAAAAAGATGCATAAGTAGTACCATCTTTAAATGTGTTATTTGCCGCAGACTTCATGGCATACCTCAAACACCAAAGATGGCTAACCTACCAGCTGACACTCAGTACAGACCCTCCCTTTACAAATATTGGACTTGATGTATTTGGTCCATGGTCTGTCACTACCCGACATACTAGAGGAGCCCACGCTAGCAGTAAACGCTGGGCAGTAGTATTCACATGTATGGCAATCCGAGCTGTCCACATAGAGGTTATAGAATCTCTAGATACTTCAAGCTTTATTAATGCCCTCAGGCGCTTCATTGCTATCCGTGGCCCTGTACGTCACATCAGATCTGACAGAGGCACTAATTTCATCGGAGCTGTCAAGGAACTCAATATCCCCTCAAATCTCAACATCAAAAGTGTTGAAAGGTACCTAAGCAACCAGGGATGTACATGGACATTTAACCCACCTCATTCTTCACACATGGGAGGAACCTGGGAAAGAATGATTGGTATAATTTGTAGAATTCTTGATTCCATCTTCCTACAAATAGGGACTGGTAGACTAACTCATGAGAGTCTAACAACCTTTATGGCTGAAGTCTCGGCTATTGTTAATGCCAGGCCGCTAACCTACATTTCATCAGACCCGGATAATCCTGTTTTACTCACTCCTGCAACTTTACTCACCCAAAAGACAGGGATCATCTATGCTCCCTCCGGAGAATTTGATGCCAAGGACTTGTTCAAGCGTCAGTGGAGACAGGTACAAAGCCTTGCCAACACCTTCTGGGACAGGTGGAGGAAACAATATATTTCTACTCTGCAACCATGGCATAAATGGCAAGTTAACAAACCCAATTTAAAACCTGATGATGTTGTTCTTGTCTTGGATGGTCAATTGCAACGAAATGAATGGCCCTTAGGTCTGGTGACCAAGACATTTCCAAGTAAGGATGGAAATGTACGCAAAGTTGAAGTGAAGATCTGCAAGCAAGGAGAAACAAGCAGTTCTTCAGACCAACAACTGAACTTGTCTTATTAATGTCTTCATAGGACTTAAATGTGGTATTTACCAATACCAGGTGGGGAGTGTCATGCCTCCAGCATAGAATTCTCGCTGGTAAGTTACCAAAACCCTACTTGCCTTTAGATTACTGATTAGCCCAGAACCACCAGTTAATGTGTATCTACTAAAATAATTGTACACTGTCACATGTTATTCATCCTGCAATGTGTATATGCATGTACCCACCATTTGCAATGCTGTGCATATGTGCTATGTTCATATTGTAACTGTATTGTAATTGTATTTCTTGTCTTTTCCTATTTCAGTTTTACCTCTTCACTCTCCTCTCACATTTATACACAACATATCCCTATGTTTTGTGTCAACCCAACTTCTATCTAAGTACTGAATAAACTCCAATGTTTGGACATCTGCTTAGCTTGATTTGTTGGGAGAGAGGTTTATCTGCATGTCAAGCTACACACAGGCCACAGGGTAACGTGTAGCGAGGACAGAACACTTATAAAAAACTAATGTACTCTGAGCAAAAATAAACCCCTAAATGAAGCTGATGATAATAAGTTAATAAAATAATAAAATACACCTGCTATTTAATATACCCTATGGCTCCTAAGTGCTAAATAATGAATGAATAGTACTACTGTAAAATAGTGTAAGAATTCCTATTTAGCTCTAACATACCTAAGTAATAAAACTCTAACAGGTTATAACATTTTACTACATTTACCGAAAATTGCTATGAAATGTTCCTCATCTATTGACTAATCCATGATTATAAGTATTTTATTTTTTTCCATTTTTTCTTTATGGCGACTTATGTGAGGCCAATTGTTTTGTCTTGTTAAGTTGTGACAGTTGCTGCTATCACACATTTTAATGTGTGCTAAAAATATACTGGGTGCCATGACACCAATATTGCTGTATCACTACAATAATGATTGAAAGCACTGATTCCTGCAACCCAGCATTCTCACAAAATCTCCCCTTTTTTGTATTTCATCATGTTAGCCAATGTCACAACACCCCCCTCTAACCTTCACAACCAGCTTTGGACATTTTTGGAATATTTTCCCCCCTGGGTTCAGTAGGTTGAAGCATGAGAAGAGCTTTATCAAGTGATCTAGCTGAATCATCAACTGTATTTGATGATTTTTTATAAAGCATTTATAATATCTGTCATCAGAATGAAAGAAGCCAGATTACGTGTAGTTTGTCCCGATTGTATCTACGGTAACTACATTTTTGCATAAGCATAAGTTTAGTGCAAAAATTTCTGAGCTTCTGTAATATAAAACTGTAAAACGCTTACAGTTCAGAGAGTCCTAAGCATGGACATTTTAGTGTTCAGAACTTTTGTTTTTAAGGAAAATTCTATAAATTTAATACTTAATTGACATATATTTCAAACCATATTTTATCAGTACATTGATTGTATAAATAGTACAATTCTCAGTTATTATAAAACGCATATAACAATAACGTAACCTGACTAGCTTAATAATAATACATGTTTTAAAACATACTCTGTAAATACCACAATATACAAAGAAGTGTATTGCCGCACAATTTACTCATGTACCTTTTTATATAGTTAATAATTTCAAGGGTTTTAAT
>WWET01001155.1:11252-21628 GCA_011038615.1 Limnodynastes dumerilii
AAGCATACTGCAAAAGCAACCAAAGAGTTTTTTAAGGCTAAAAAGTGGAATGTTATGCATTGGCCAAGTCAATCACCTGACCTGAATCCGATTGAGCATGCATTTCACTTGATGAAGACAAAACTGAAGGGAAAATGCCCCAAGAACAAGCAAGAACTGAAGACATTTGCAGTAGAGGCCTGGCAGAGCATCACCAGGGATGAAACCCAGCGTCTGGTGATGTCTATGCGTTGCAGACTTCAGGCTGTAATTGACTGCAAAGGATTTGCAACAAAGTATTAAAAAGTGAAAGTTTGATTTAGGATTGTTTAGCTTGTCCCATTACTTTTGGTCCCTTCAAAAGTGGGAGGCACATATAGAAACAGTTGTAATTCCTACACCGTTCACCTGATTTGGATGTAAATACCCTCAAATTAAAGCTGAGAGTCGGCAGTTAAAGCACCTCTTTAATTTNCCCCAAGAACAAGCAGGAACTGAAGAAATTTGCAGTAGAGGCCTGGCAGAGCATCACCAGGGATGAAACCCAGCGTCTGGTGATGTCTATGCGTTCCAGATTTCAGGCTGTAATTGACTGCAAAGGATTTGCAACAAAGTATTAAAAAGTGAAAGTTTGATTTAGGATTGTTTTGTTTGTCCCATTACATTTGGTCCCTTAAAAAGTGGGAGGCACATATAGAAACCGTTGTAATTCCTACACCGTTCACCTGATTTGGATGTAAATACCCTCAAATTAAAGCTGAAAGTCTGCAGTTAAAGCACATCTTGTTTGTTTAATTTCAAATCCATTGTGGTGGTGTATAGAGCCCAAAATATGAGAATTGTGTCGATGTCCCAATATTTATGAGATTCACAGATACGTTTTTGAGTGGAGTTACGTGCGTATATTTAGGATCGGAGTAACTGCACATGCGTAGTAACTTTATTTACGAAAGTAACGTAGTATTTATGCACGGAAGTTCATTAGGCACAGGCTTGTGAATCGCACTTGGGGACATACGTGGGGAGGGGCATGGTTCAAATACGTAAGATCAAAGTTCTGGGAAAGGGGGGGCATTTAAATGACCATTTGAGGGCGCGGTTAGTTAGATACGCACGTGCGGAAGTAATATACACACGTAAATGCACACATAGAGTTAAGGTTGCCCTATGGTGGCGGAAGTCACGGCTGTGTGAGAGGAGTGTCATGGGTGTTGCCTTGCTTTGTGCATGCGTATAATTGTGTACTTTAAACAAACGGATCTGTGAATACGGCCCAAATTAACTAAACATGCCCAAAATATTTTACATTTATTAACAAACCTTTTGCTATGGAAACTTTTAAATGCAGAGTATAATTTTTCAGCAAAATTTAAAATCTTTCTGTGGAACAAAATAAAATCGTTTACAAGCTAGTGTTTATGGTTTATTAATTGGGTGCGCTAAGGCCTATGGGTATGGATATAGATTTTTATTTCAAATGTTTTGGGGGTTTTTTTAAGAATGTTTTCTGTTTTTTGTTTTCTGTAAAATAAAATATTTATTTTTCTTTTAAGAAAAAGATTTTTGATCATTCTTTGTCTTTATGTATGTCCTTCAGTAATTATTTTGTATATACAAATTTTCAGTATTTTTTGTAAAATTATAAATGATATAAAAATTAGTATAGCTATATGATAGAATTGGCACTTCCTTCCTTCTCCCTCTCACCTATGCATGTTATGCCCAAAGACACTGGCAGAACCAGAAAAAGGATGCCAAGTTGCGTCCCTAAAACCAGTGCGTGAGCACTTCAAAATAGCCACTCAATGTAAAAAAGTAAATATAATTGCATGGAATTATTAATATAGCATCCGGCGATTTATTTAGGAACAGATGCCTGAGGGTATAGACAGTTAGTCATGAAAGCATAGTTGCCAAGCAGAATGGTTGGTCCCTTATTATATTTTTTGGGATCTTCTGACCAATTGGAAACTGATTTGTGTATGTATACTTGTGATGTCATTTATTCCTCTATGCAAGTGTATAAAATGTCCACCTCCTGCCCTGTAGGAGAGCAAAGTATTCTCAGTGAAGCAAATGTACCATCTCCTTGGTTATGGCAGTATTTTTAAATCTTCTTCTGTTTGGCTCTTTGCTATAGGAGTAGCAAATGTATGTTTAGAAGCTGACTGGTCTCTTCCAATGCCTTGGATACAGAAAGTATAGAATGGCTAGATAGTCAGATAGTCTCTGATATTATGTCCAGTTTGTACATAATACACATGCTGTACTAATGTTAGCATGCATCAAATATAAAGTTACACCAATGGCTAATATTGGCTATTTGTCAGTTAAGGACAACTTAGAGACATTCACAAGGAAATGACAATGAAACAGTGGAATACCATATTTTATTGTCAACCTGTACAATAAATACAGACATATTATGTCAATTTGGATAACAGGTCAACAAAGTACCCTACGTAAGGTTGTCCTTCTGTCTTTTACTCCATCCTCCGCTTTCCCTGCTGCAGTTGCTCTCACTCCTCCAGTTACCTCTCCATGCTCCCCCTCCCTGCTTGCAGCTCTCACCGCTTCAGTGATATCTTTGTTGTTGGTTGTAATGTCAACCCCATTATGTAATAACATATCAATATTCTATCCAACTGTTGTCCATATAGCGACACTGTCTAATAGCATAAGGTTGACTGGTTTCACCTGTTTGTGCTGACACAATGAATATTGACCTGATGATGCTTAGTGTTTTGTTACACACCCCTATTCATTTTCATCCGAGTGGTGAGACTTCATTTGTACATTTAATGTCCCAGTTTATTGTTGTTATAAGCACATATGTAAAGTTTACGTTTTAAATAAAAATAATAAAAATAAATAATAAAAACCCTGTATACTATTATTTCCTAAACATTCATAAGAGGACAGCCTTTACTGTTCCAAAGAAAGACATTCTAGGAAGTACATGATTCTTAAGGCTTACAGATATCAAGTACAATTGGTTCTAAGATCCACCATACTGCATTTGGAGTATGTATTTTAACATTTGTTTTACTCATGTTATACGCTTATATAGTGTAAAAGTTAAGATAACCTAAATTTAAAAGTCATTTACTAATGTCCAAAGAATCTGGCCAGGGATTTATTAAGACTGGTATCTTCTGTTGAGACAGGGCCGGATCCAGAGGCGGAACTAGCCAGTTGTGGGCCAAGGTGCAAAAAGTATGTTTCGGAACTGATGATATCCCAAGTAACCCGATGGGGAGTTTCGGCGGTGTGGTGATAATGGCTGTGGGCCTTTGTATCAGATATGGAGCTCTCTGATTCACCATCCATTTTCATCCAAAGAAGGCAATTCAAAGTATCTTTCACTTGATCTAAATGTTGAAAAGGAATGTCTAAATATATTCCATCTGAGTTTAAGCACCAAAGTTTGCATAAAATGATTTTGCCTACCAGGTGAATTGAAACCCTGTCAGGCAGATTGAGAGAAGTCCCTGAGAATCTCATAACCATTACAGTCCCAGTTGGTACATTATACATGTGAAAATAGATTGAGCAGCCCATTTGTTTACAAAAAAAATAATTATATAAGATTAAATTGCTTATTAGACTGGTTCTGTCAATTATGGGGCATTTATTTGAGAAGCGAGCCATTATATAGCCCTATATATATATTTTTAAAACGGTGATGCGACTCGTGGAGTCATGAAGAGACATCTGCCAAAAGGCAAGTGTTTAACCTAACCCTACACTAAACCCTTCCCTAAATCTAACCCCCCTTTCCTGCAGCTTTGCCCTAATCCTCCATTCCCCCACAGCCTAACCCCAACCTTCCCCTTAAACCATAACCTTAACCTTTTATCCACTGCATCCACCACACTAACTCTAATATACCCACAACCTGGGAAAATAGGTTCCCGTTCCCAATAGCATATTTCTATTTTGCTGGTGGCTGTATCATGTCCGAAATACAGTCCCGTGGACGAGCAAGAGCACCCCCTAGGTATGGTCTTTTATTAAACATACAGCATCATCCTTAAGTTTATATCTGGTAACGTCAAATGTGTGAAACACTCCAGTGTGTACCAAGAAAAAGTGTTACCAGTTCTTATAAGGCTTATAAAGGTGGGGGCTCCCAGTCCAGATCATTTTTATATTGGAACATGATTGTAGCACCGACTGAAAGCTGCATATTTGCCAACAGTGTTGTGTATTCACAACTTTCCCAGAGGTTAAAGATGAACAGTTTTTTTTTGCAGGATTAATGCAATGAGAGGAATCTGTTATAGACGCTATACTGTAGATTTTGAACTTTTCTCTTCCTGCTCATCCAGTGTTTTGAGCCCTTGACAAATGTCTGAGATGTTTAGCAATTGCATAGAATGAGTATAGGTAATGGGGGAGGATGTCATTGTTGGTGGATTCTGATGCACTACAAAAGTAAAACAAAGCTTTGAATAGTTAAATATGCAAAATATGTACATTGTTCCACTAATGCTAAAGTATTCACTGGTTTGTTTAAATATGCATCAATGTACTAGGGCTTGATTTACTAAACTGTGGAAAAGGGGTGATGTTTCCTATAGCAACTAATGAGATACTAGCTCTCATTTGCCTATTACATACTAGAGAATGACAGCTAAAATCTGATTGGTTGCCATGGGCAATATCTCCACTTTTTCTTTTCCATAATTAGTAAATCTTGCCCCTTGGGTGAGACTGTACCCACTGCATTCATACAGTGGGTCAAGGTTGCCGACACTACATTGCTTTCCTCTGGGAGATTCATGAAGGAAGCCATAGATGCTTGCATGGGGGCAGAGCTTAACGCCATGATTTATGCAAATTGCTTCTGAGTCCCCACTCCATGACCAGCAAGGCCATTTTTCTTAGTATTACTGGTGATGGAGGCGGGTCTTAATAATGCAGTCGACAAAGCTGCAGTGGACTGACCATATACTACTGACTATCCAGCTAATCTGGTGACATTTCTATGACGCAATCTCCAAAATGAAATAAAAAAAAATGTTTAAGTAAAATAAAAAACTAGGTGCTTCCCTAATTATAAATTTCTTCATAATATTGTTATAAATAACTATTATTTTAAATGCTTTATAAAACAATCATTTGTGATGTGCTTTAATTGTATAATACAAAAGGGGTTTTTGTCCTAGGTTAATTATGAGCTGTATAAAATTCTTTTCAGTTGAAGGATCATTTCTTGTATAATGTGTTAAAACAGATCTAACTCTACTCAAAAACTTACTCAAATTGTTTTCACTATATAAGAGACTGGGATCAGAGACAGAACCATCTTCATTGTTGTCGATATCGACCAAGTATTGTTGGCCCACTTCGTGTGCTGAGACTTGTGAATCAGGCCATTCGTTCCATATCGTACTAGACCCTTCAAAACATAAATACAAAAGTAAAGACATGGTTTCCATGAATATAAGTGAATAATTTTATCTGGAATAAACATGTTAGGAATTTTGTACAACTGACTTTAATAATTTCGAGTTCAGTGGCTGAAGCTGATATTTAAGTGGCGTTATGGATATTTAGAAGTGGCGTTATGGACATTTAGAAGTGGCATTATGGAAATAAAGAATTAATAGAAATAATTGGAGATTTATAGTTTGGGAGTGTCAGGATATAGTCAAATATCTTGTGTATAAATTAATATCTGAATATGGAGTGACCTTTTTTTGGGCCAGGATCTGTTTTTGTTTAATTACACTAGTTTGAAGGTAGTGAGGCAGAACGAGTTATGGCTCCTGTCGTAAATGGATCAGGATATTGAAGGGGGTCGTCAATGCTAGATCTCTGAGGAAGAGTTTGTCCAGAAACAGACCTGTCACTTTTCATAAAGATGGGGGTTGTTGGAGAGGAGCAGTTTTTGCTTTAAAAAGTGTAGTCCAGATACATAAGTTGGTACACTTTATGGGACTTTGAAAACGAAAGAGGTGTCCCTTATTTCTGGTCTGTCCCTGCCCGGAAAGGTTCTTTACGTAAGTGTTTTCTGTATTTTCACCTTTTTATTTTATTTTATAACAAAATGTTTTGCATGTTTTATGTCCATTTTGTTATTCTTTTGTAAAAAAGCATTGTGATTCTTATCACATCTATATATGAATGATAAGAATCACAACATCTTGTTCTTACAGATTCACATGTGAGACAAGCTTGGTTATTAAATGGTATTTAATGGTAACAGAAGAGATTATTCTGAGTTTATGATCATTCTGATAAAGCATAATTGTGTTAGATTTGTGTAAACAAAAACCCAAGTCCTCCTGTGAATAGTCTTGGTGGTGGCAGCTCATTAGTAATAAATCATATTTGAGGTGGATAAAGGTTTTAAGTCATTGTAGTGTAGAACAGACCCGGTGGCTGTTGTGATTAACCCCTTGTGTCCCAGATAAGTCACGAAAGCCTCAGGTGAGGTGAGGTCAGGGTCATGACAGGGAGTGTGGGAGAAGTGACAGTTGTGCTTGGTCAAGTTCATAGTGATCAATAACAAAAAGATATTGTATACTAACTGTAAAAATCCTTAAATATATTTTGTGCTGGAATTCTGCTCCAATTAGCTTATACCCAGAAAATATGCATGAGATTTAAATATATATATTGGTCTAAAAGTAACAGCTAAATTCATCTGCAGTGAAACCCAGTTGGTTTACAAGGGTAAACAAGCAATCCCTGTCTTGACAGGTTAGTCAAAAGGAATCTTTTCACACAAATTAGCTGTCTAGTTCCTAAAAGGCCATAGTGGTTTTAGAGGAGACATGGCTATTATTACTCTTATTACTCTCCCTGAGCAAGTAGTTTGAAGGAAACAGTCAGTTATCTTGCCCATGACAGGTTATATGGGGGATTTTTCTCACATCCGATTGGATGAACATTAACATGTTCAGAGTATATGGGCCTGATCCAGAGCTACGATGTTACACTGAGCGCTGTAGCGCTCAGTGTAACATCGCTGCTCTGGCCCGACACTCCCCCTTGTAGGAGCGTATTAACTCTCCCTTACGCCGGCTGAAGGCTCCCCTACCCAGCCGGCGTAAGGGAGAGTTGATACGCTGGGACGGCGGTGTTAGTACGTTAACACCGCCCTCCCAGCCTCATTACCCTCCCTCTCCCCGCCCCCCCACCCTAACTTCAGCGTAGGGACGCTGGGGGACGTCCCCTCCAGCGTCCCCACGGCGCTACTACGATCGGGCGTTTCCATAGTGACGCCGGGCAACATCTGCCCGCCACACGCGCATTACGGCTACGGCCGCCGTAGCTCTGGATCAGGCCCATTGTCTGCTCTGATACCTATGTGTACCCATTTGTTTTCAGTCCTTAGGTCATGCAGTTTTTTTCTGCCCGGCGCATGCGCATTACGCTTACAGCCGCCGTACTAGCGACGGCGGCCGTTGCTCTGGATCAGGCCCTATGCCCCTTTCAATAAGGTTTTACGAAGGCTGATGGGAACATAACAAAACTGGAGTGATCAATCGCCGAGTGGAAGCACAAGACTTGATGTCTCTTACCTTCTAATATAAACAGTCATGAACTGTGAATAGAGAAACTTGAATGTATCACAAGATATTTTGATCCCTCTTCTCCTTACCTATTCCACTGTCATAATCTTTGCTGTCTTCACATTGTGTCGGGTTCATCATAGTGTTTGTGACACACGAATCATATGTATAACTTCCATTCTGTGCATATTCTGTATAGTAAATCAAATAATAAATTAACTGCATGTCCTTATTTAACAGTCTTATGCCAAAAAATGAACATTAATGAACATGAATAGTATTAAGATTTGGAAAACAGGTGGAAAGTTACACCTGTGCAGTTTAATCTTTTGAAGACAGCATTATGGTTTAGAGGTGATGGACCTGATTCAGACTTAAGAAGGAGCTTGAAATTTAGGGCCGTATTCACAGATGCATGTGTACGCAAATATACGCACGTACGTGGCAAGGCAACAGCCAGGAAACTCCCCTCACACGGACGGGTTTTCGGTGACTTAAGCATCCATATGTCAACCTTAAGTCTATGTGCGTAGTTACGGATTTTAAAAAGGGGGTTTCCAATGCGTGTAATACATGTGGGGTATATGAGCATACCTCCCAACATTTTGAAGCCCGAAAATAGGACAAATAAGCTCCGTCCCGTCCCGCCCAAGCTCTTCTCCAGCCCCGCCCGCATTGTCTTACCGCACAAATTACCTATGTGTGTTTGCGTGTATGTTGGGGAATTAGAATGTAATTGTAAAGAGCTACTTAATATGATGCACTGTAAAATAAAAAACCTATGTAAAATGACAATACTGATAATATGGTCGTAATATCTGACTGCCAGGACATGTAAGACATCCATTAACATTCTCTGTGAAAGCAGAACGTTTATAATGTAGATTTGAAAATAATAAAAATTCTACATTAAGGAAATGTATTGGCTATTGGCTGTAACAAGTCCTGTTTTTCATATTTTTAAGTAATTTATAAGTTACTTTTTTCACACATTAAAATAGCAATTTATATTGAAGGTACAGATCTAATAGCAATAGCAGTATACAATGCATTAGTAGATCACATTACACAATGGGTCAGAACTTGTGTCAGTGCTGTTGAATTTGTAGTGACCCATTCACCATCCCCACCTGCTTCCCTATTGCAGCAAAGACCAGGACCATCATCCTCCATGTCAGTCTGCCTCACATGGCCACAAAGCCACGCCCCTTTTTTGAATTTTCATGTTTGGTTGCACATTTTTTTTTTTCATTTTCAATGTGGGGGATTTTTGGGCAACCAGAAACCCCAGCTGGGTGCGCCACTGCCCTTTGTGTTTCTAATCCCTTATTGTGTAATTAATTATATATGTGTTGTGATGCCCTGAACATTCCACTTGCTTTTACAGTGCAGTAGGGGTAGGTGCAAATTTAGGAAGTAATTGAATAATTTTATTGATTTATGCAATTGTATACAAGTCTTCTGTAGCTATTTAATAACTTCATATTACACATCAATTATTCATGATGGTGGAAACTGAAAAGCTAAAAGGTTCTATTACCTGTTGCAACATGAAGGTCCAAATTTTCTTTATCAATGTTCTGCGTCATATTGTCACCAACTCCGAAATTCTGACAGTTGTTTAATACAATATTGTAATAAGTTTTACACACAACACTTGTCTGCTTGTTGTCCTCTCCAGGGGTATCCGGGTAACCCACCTTTTTATATTCTCCAGGTGGTGCTGCTTCTGGGAGAACAATGTGAAGAAAGTTTAGGTTAAAATGATTATGCTCCCTCTGGTGGGTGATGTTCATGCTTTTGAAAAAAGATATCTACTCCCTACTCAATAGTGTTAGTTAGTTTTACAGCTGGGACATGTTAAGTAACCACAAAAATGCTTAATGTGTCTCCAAATTTCTATAGGTGGACTAATTACTTTCATTCCAAACTCCTTCATATATAGATATACCCTCCATTAGTATCCCAGGGTTGGCCTGACATCTCCAACCTAAACCTACCACCTCATGACATAGGCAGTGTAAGCTGCCATAAAGCCCGTATGGAACGTGTGCAGGAGTCTGCATCCGGCCCATAGTTTATTCATTTATGCAGAGAGTCTGGGCATCTGTATCATCTCAAGTATTTCAATGCTGTTTCTAGGACAGTGCAGCAATGCATTCCCCCTCCCCTACTCTAAAATATCTTTGAATTGTTGCATGTAAGATCAGCGTTAACAAGAACAGGTAATCAGAGATTTCTGGTGATTAACTACATTTTACAAACCTTCACATTTGATTGACCACAGATTATCTTGTTTATTGTAAATGAGAAGCTCCATCTCCTTTAATTTGTACAAATCTGGATTCACGTCTTTAGTTCTGGTTCTTCCAACACCCTGAGCGATGGAAAGAGCTCTCTGCGGCATTTTACTTTTCTTTAAAAAATTGCATATCTTCTCCTCTGTATACAGAGTACATTATTAGCACACATCATGTTCATTCATTTCTATCCACATAGGAAACAAACTTAGCTGAAAGACAAATATAAATAGAATATGGAATATGTAGCCTATGCATATTTGAGACCGTATTTACACATACGTTTTTGCGGAGGTTTTCTGTGCGTATTTTTAGGAGCAGATTAACTGCGCATGCGTAGCAAAGCATTTAAATGGGTATTGGCATTTGAGGGCGCAGTTAGATAAATACGCACGTTCGTAAGTAACATAGGCGCATAAGTACACAAGTAAAGTTAAGGGTGACCTATGGAAGCGTAAGTCACTGAAAACACGTCCGGGCAAGGGGAGTGTCATGGGTGTTGCCTTGCTATGTGCGTGCGTGAAACCGTACATGTAGTAAATACGGATCTGTAAATCCGGTTCTTGATATT
>WWET01001155.1:54043-73318 GCA_011038615.1 Limnodynastes dumerilii
GATCGCGAGCATTAAAACACATGTCTGTATAACAGACATGTGTTTTAGTGCTGAAAAATCCTAAGTTCGGCATGTCTGCAACGTGCAGGCATGCTGTAGTCATTGAATTACAAGGATCAGCAAAGGTGATCGTTGTAATTCTTTGGTTACAGCATGGATACAATTGTATCCATGCTGAACTGTGTGTCGCATCTGTGTCAAAAATAAAAATAAATAAATAATTAAATAAATAAATAAACCCTTTAAAAATTAAATAAAGTGTTACATATGTAAATAAAATAGTCATCCTAGCTAACATTAACCCCTACGTGTATGCACTTACCTTAGGAGGTCATCTCTCCTAATCTAAGTGTATCAAATAAAGTGTGACATGTGTATAAAAATAAAAACATTTTTTTACAACTCACCATTAGCTGTCCGGATCTTGAGAGCCTTCAATTTTCATTTATCTGAAGTCTTCTTCTTTATTCTTTATTCTTTCGACGTCTTCATCCCTGCAGAGGACGACGGCAGCTCCTCACCTTGATCACGAAGAAGTCTTACTAACCTCCCACCAGTAGAGGGGGCTCTCAAGTTAAAGAAATTAACAGTCTTCGTGATCAAGGTGAGGAGCTGCCGTCGTCCTCTGCAGGGATGAAGACGTCGAAAGAATAAAGAATAAAGAAGAAGACTTCAGATAAATGAAAATTGAAGGCTCTCAAGATCCGGACAGCTAATGGTGAGTTGTAAAAAAATGTTTTTATTTTTATACACATGTCACACTTTATTTGATACACTTAGATTAGGAGGATGACTATTTTATTTACATATGTAACACTTTATTTAATTTTTTTAAAGGGTTCATTTATTTGTTTATTTTTTTATTTTTTTTTTACACACACGCGACACGCAGTTCAGTTCAATTGTATCCATGCGGTAACCAAAGAATTAAAACGATCCCCTTTGAGGATCGTTGTAATTCAGTGGCTACAGCATGGATACACATTGTAAACATGCTGAACTTAGAAATTTTTCAAAACACACGCGATGTGCCGCGATTAGTCAAAGGGCTATTCGCGGTGATTTTTTTCATTAAAATCACCGCGAATAAGCCCCAAATGCATCTCGGGGCATCGCGTGAGTTTGAAAAAAATCGCATGTTAGTGAATTAGGGTCCAAAAAATTCACCAATCGCGGGTCATTCGCGGCGATGGGCCGCGATGACCCGTGATTTGATTTTTGGGAAAAAATTCGAGTTTAGTGAATGAGGCCCTAAGTGTCCAGATCTCCCCATGTGAAAGGGGAGAGACAGGGGAATTCGCTCCCCCTCTCTCGTGGGAGCTTACAGACCTCCGTGTATACGGAAATGCACAGAGGTCAGGATCAAGTCCTATGTGAGCAATTTTTATATTAAAATAAGCAAGTACAGAGAAGTCTCTTCGTGCCACCATAGCACACATGCATTTATGATATTTTCATGTCTGCTATATTTTTTAAATGTTTCTATTGATTGTGCATATCACGTAAATGATTAAACATCTCCTCTCTAATTCCAAGGCAAGCCTACATGTAGCATACTGCAAGGAAGAGCAACGTCTAATGGCTTTAAAGAACATCTCAGATTAGTGGGATCATCAGGACAGGGGTAAACAATTGTTTGTTTTATGTTTAACAGGTTTTTTATTTTTGTTTTAGTATATTATACTTCAAAACCACTATGCTCCCTGTACAATGCTGTAGTCATGGATTGTCATGTTGTGTGGTTGATTACTCACAGGAAGTCTTCACTCTTAAATTTTCTCTAGTTAACACTTTTATTAGTACACACAGCACATCCATCCATTAATTCTTCCTGTTCTGTCTCACTACAGAACAAGCTCTTTTTCTGCTGCTGTTTCACCGTTATTCACTGTCTTTGCGTTTGAGGAACCTATGGTTAGAACTGGGGTGATAAGACTCAACTCTGTTTCTCCATTTCAGTAAGATCACTTGGAGAGTTGTCATCCAAATGGATATGAAGACAAATATTTTGGACAAAAAATTGTTTTAAGAATTCTACTCAACATATTCACAGCAAACAGTAACATTAATATATTGCAGGTCCCTCAATTATCAATTTTTCAGGTACAACATACTTGCAAAACTAAAATGCCTATCAATTAACAGTTATCCATGGAAAATAATGACTAGTTTTACTTTGGCTGTCTCAACAAAGTCCTATGTGATCAATGTAGTGGTGATAGAAAAGATGACATAGTTCGGCCCTGATACATTGCATCCGTTAAAGAATGAGGAAAATGTTATAGTGAACAGTAAATGATATTTAATGGTGTTCTTACCATTCTCATTGTCACACAGGGGGGGATATTGAGGCCTCTTCTTTGTAATGTGGTTACAATAGAAGCTAAATGCCATGATTATGGGGTTCCGGGTATCTGTTGGGTTCCCATTTGCAGATAGGGATGGTTGGATAATAGAAGCTAGGAGATCTAAGGTAGTCCTTACTCATCAATAATACACTAAAGGACTGAGTCACAGGATTGCTGTATAGCACGATCCTTAAATGAGCACTTGTAGGTCAGCATCTCAGAGGCAACTGCAAGTAAAAGTCCACAAAAGCAGTTGCCAGGTTCACAGGTTGGCAAAAGCATAAACAATCAGCATCACAGAAACAACAGCAAGCAAAAGTCCACAGAAGCAGTTGCTCAGGGTATCTGTATACAGAAGTGGTGCGAGTCCCTGACACGATGGCTGTCTTTCAGAAGTAGAGACAGACAAAAGTTCTTTTTTGGCTGTCTCTATTTCGAATAGCAGCCATATTAGATTTTTTTTCAGAATGGGTAAGTATGCCGATTGGCATACTCACCCATTCATTTTCGGAAGCGCAGGCAGGCCCACCGCAGGAGAGGTGAGTGACCTCTCTGGGGACTTTAAGTGTTAGGGGGAGGGTTAAGGCTAGGCTCTGGGGAAGGGAGGGTTAGGGTTAGGGCCATGGAAGGGGAGGATTAGGGTTAGGATCAGGCTGCGGGGAAGGGAGGGTTAGGGTAATGTAAGGGGAGGGTTAGGGTATGGATTAAGGTAAGGGTTGGGGTTAGATTTGATACTCACCATTTGGAGCTGCCTCTTCGAGGCAGAAGCAATCGATGTCGAAATAAGGCCATTCTTGACGGGGACTCACACCCATACAGTACCCACAGTAGCTTGCAAGATATTATTCAAGAATTGTATGTGGATGCTATACACTAATGTACTTGGTTGTCTGAGGCTTAGTTGAATTTGCAGGACACATAGAGCTAATAAGCAGACTTGTAGTTTGCAGGACTCGTGGGGCCAGATTTACTAAGTTGCGGGGAAGGAAAAGTGGTGATGTTGTCCATATCAACCAATAAGATTCTGGCTGACATTTTCTAGTATGTAATAGGAAAATGAGAACTAGAATCTGATTTTCCTTTCCCACAGCTTGGTAAATCTGGCCTGTAGAGTCATTGGGCCTGATCCAGAGCAACGCTCGTAAGCGAGCGTACGACGAGCGTATGCGAATTTTCGGCAAAAAATTCGCAATGCGCATGCCCAGTATGACAGCTTCCGGTCGCCCGAGCGTCATGAGCGAATAGCGGGCGTATCGTTAGCGTATTTTTCGCTCGCTGGGCGTATTTTTTTTACGATGGTCGGCTGGGCGCCCGTTTTACTACAGGGAGGCGGGGATAGCCATTTAAATTGTACAGTATGGGCGTGCTAAGCGTATTTTCTCAGCGTATTTTCTGCGAATTTTCGTACGGCCGACGGTCGTACCCAGTGTAGGGTATAGCCGCCGTAAGCAGGGACTTTACTATGGGAGTGCTAGGGGCGTGTAGGTTGATACGCCCGAGCGTACGTTCGCATTCGCCCATCGTGCGAATTTTCGTAGCGCTGGATCAGGCCCATTGAGCAGATTTGTTGATTGCAGGACACCAAAGGAGTTGTAGCAGTTCTGTAATACACCACAGCAGAGTCTAGATAACCTCAGAGTCTTGCAGACTGATGGAACACAGCAGGAACTTGCAAGATATGGTGCAGGTCACAGTGGCAAAGCAGAGTAGTACACAAGGAATCACAGAGCCAGATGGAGTATGCAGGATACATATGTTTTAGCAATGAAAGAACTGTGAAGCAGGTTTAAGTAGAGCACCCAGCATGCTGATTACTAGCTTGGAGCAGATAATCAGAAGACTTGCACTTTGGTTGGTCAGAATGGATCAGTTAAGCTATTCCAATTTGGTGGTGGCCATATCCAGCAGGAAGAGGATCACCAGCACCAGTGGCACGGGAAGCAGATGAAGACAAGTGACCATGGAGACTGACAGTGAGATGATGATATCTCAGTTTAGGACATCCAGAGCGCTGACATTCAGACGGGCAGCAATCAGGCGGCAACAAACTTGGTAAAAAGGTTTTGTACCACGATTTATGACGATGCAGGATAGTAAATTATGGTGTCCATTCTACCAATGATCCCATGTGTATAAAGAGAGCCAACATCAGGACAGCACAGTAAGGAATGGATGAAGACGATGCATTTTTCCTCTACTATGCTTTCAGAAACCGGTGCAATTATTTTTTAAACAATGTTTGTGCATTCACAGTAAAAAGCACGGGCCTTGCTCAGGAGAGGACACCACTGTGTATTACCGCATACTTACAAAGACCCAATACCTGGCTTCATTGCTCATGCACCTATATCCAGTTTTTAGCCCATTTTACCTTATCATCCTCAGGCTGCATAGCGATTGCGCAACCTATAGTTCTAATATAAGAGTGGAACTTATATAGGTGAATTTTTTATATACATGTCCTGTGGCGCGATCGCCCCCTTTTCCTATGTAAGACCACATCCCCTGGTCGCAACTACCCTTCTGACTCATATAACCAGCATGTTGGGAGCTCTGCAGATAATGGGTCGGATCCAGAACTATGTCCATCTTCCATAGACGGACGTAATTCAATAAACAATAGCTACTGCGCATGCGTAGTAGCTATTGTACGTAATCTGCGTATTGTTTCGATATGTAGATTGCGTATATGCAGTCTAAAAGACCGCATATACGCAATCTACTTATCAAAACGATACGCAGATTACGTACAATAGCTACTACGCATGCGCAGTAGCTATTGTTTATTGAATTACGTCCGTCTATGGAAGACGAACGTAGTTCTGGATCTACCCCAATGTTCCTGTAAAGTCTTTGTAATGCTCCAACAGGACCTTTCTGCTAGGTACCATTGGAGCGATGCGTGGACAGACTGTTGCAGCAATGTGTAAGCAAGGAACATAGTAACGCACAAACCAGCAATGTTCTCAGATGAACGCAATCATACTGATTTGCATCTGCATGACCCCTGGTGAAAATACTAATGATAATGATGATGTGTCTGCACATGAAAACATGGCTAGGTTTTACTGCATAACCAAGAATATGGTAACAGTTGCATATGTCTTATGGTCACTAAAACTATGGCAAAATACCAGGGTTGCCAACTTTTAAAGGGAAGCCATAGATGCATGCAGGGGGTGGTTCTGAACAGCTTAATTTATGCAAATTGCCTCATTAAGCCCCGCCCCTGACTATCAATTATCCCTTTTGGGGTTTCATAGGTATGGGGGTGGGGCTTGATGATGCAATTTGCATCATCAAGTCCCTCCCTGTCCCTAGAAACACTAGTAAATTAGTGTTGTCAGGCAGGGGGCAGGACTTGAGGCTCATGGTTTCATTGAAACCACGAGCCTCAAGTCCCTTGCGGGAGATTTGCCGGCTCTCCTGGGATACCTGGAGAACTGCCCGGATTTCAGGAGTCTCCCGGGCATTCTGGGAGAGTCGGCAACTATGCAAAATACATTCAAATCAGAATCAGGCCAGAGCCATTCGGTTACAACTTGAAAAGGAAGTATCATTAGCAGACACTAGAAACTGGCAAACATAGTGGGCACGTTTAATGTCAGTACTGCAGTTAGGTGAGAACAATTGGTTTTTAACTCTTCACTAAATATCAGTATTTGCTTTAAAACTAAAGAAAACTTTTTTTTTGTTTAGAAATTGTCTCATGTGTAATCGATATTTTATTCCCAGCTGCACAGCATAAAGTAATAGCACTGAGCTAAAATAAATAACCTCTTTACAACTATTGTATTAACAGACATGAATATATTACAGCAGAAAGTATAAGAGCAACCAATGTTTTACTGTGCATTAATGAAGTGTTGTGGCAGAGCAGGAGTTAAGGGTAGTTGCTAGGGCAATCAGTAATGTGCTCAGTGTTTGGAGTCCTTGGCACGCAGACGCGGTTATTGTCTAGGTTTGGCATCGCCGAGCGCTGCAGCTGCAGGAAATGGCTGCCTTGCCGACAAGCTGTTTGCAGAAAGCTGTCATCGTGAGCCAGTTTAGAAGTAAAATCAGTTGACCTCAGCACAGTGTGATCTCAAATATAGCACTGAACAAAACTCCAGAAAATGTTTTAACTAAATGTTTGGAATGAGACGGTCTTTTACCAGTTCAGCTTTTCAAAGACATCCAAACAACTAAGATGAAGATAATAAACTATGGGGTAGATAATAACCAAGTCCTAGCATTTCCTAGTAACCAGTGATTTTTCCTGGGACTGCAAACTATATAATTACTAGGAACCAGTGACATCCCTAAACATACGCAGCTTAAAGATGGGTCACTAATTACCTGGAAATATCAGCATCCCTTGTAGATGCAGAATAGTATATTTTCAGGCACTGCAGTAAAATGTGTATGAGGGCAGACATTGTCACTATAGATTATCAGTCTCTGTGATCTTAGAAAAAACCCAGCAACAACAAAAAAAAATTCCGCAGTCAAAGTCCTTATCTCCAATTCCCATACTGGCCACAGAGCCAACACAAAGCGGAAAGTGTAGTAAAAGCGGAAACTGCAGTGGGGTGTCATAGTATAGAGGTGCTCTCCCTACTCCGCTGCTCTGTTCAAAAGTCCATACTAACAAAGGCTGTCCTCCAATGGGCTGTGCAGGGCTTTCTGGCAATGCCTTACCACTGCCTGTCATACTATATGATAGGCAGCAGCAGCAGAGAGCCTTACAGTCCAGTACTGATCATATAGCACCTGCAGCATCCATTAGTGTGACATTGGCTTGAATTTAGGTCAGAAAAACAGGAGCAAAGACAGCAAAGGTTAGTGAATTATAAGAGGATGTTACAGAGATGGGTGCAGGGGGTGTGGCCTACCTTTGGTCGCATGGAAGGCAGTATCCATCATGGATTCTGCACCATATCCCCACTGACGCTGCACTCCAAGCTGCAAGTGCAGTAGTAATAATATGCCAAAGATAGAAATCTGAGAACAGTGACTACAGACACAAGAGGGAACAAGATGGTAAATACACTCCACATACTAAATCCTGAGGGTGTGCTTTGCTGGTACAATGGTCTCAATTTAGACAGACCATCATACGGCACTGGAAAGGTGACTGTCGGCAGTCTCCATTTTAGAAAGTGGTGGTGGTGTGTCTTCTGAAGTCACAAAGATTTCTGGTAAAACAAGTAAGTATTTTCACTTAACACTAACCGGAACCATCTACTAACCCTAACCCTCTGTTTCCTGCTGCCTAATCCCTAACCTTCCCCTTCACCCCAAACCATATTCTTATTGTTTATTTATAAGGCGCCACAAAGTGTCCGCAGCGCCATACAAAATATGACACCAGAATACAGTACAGACATACGTACAGGGTAGGGATGGACGGCATATTACATACTAATATACAGTACAGACATACAGGGTAGGTATGGACAGCATAGTACATAATAAAATACAATATAAATATAAAAATATCACAAAAATACAATAAAGTGAAACAAGCATGGAACACAAGGCAAAATGCGAGGTGTCGAGCTTGGCAGATCAGGGAGGAGGGGATAGAGTGAAAGGTTGAGAGGGAGCTACCAGGTGAGGACGGGATAAAAGGGAAGCAGAGGAGAGGAGTGTACAAAGTGTGTGGGGGGGGGAGGCGGAGGAGGGAACAACAATAGGATGAAGGGCCCTGCTCACGTAAGCTAACACACTAAGTAGGAGGGATGAACATACAGAAGATCATAGTCTAATAAGAGGAAAGGTAACAAGTGCAAACATAACTGCATTTTATAGCTGAACTAATTTCAATGACAATGTAACCTATCTTTGCAAAAAGAAACTGATGACATCACACCCATTTTGCCACTGGCTCCATGCAGACTGACATTTATATTATATATTAGGGCAATTGGCTGACTGGTACATGGTAAAACATTGATTGGTCTGACCTGACCTTCTCCTTCTTGAGTCCAAACGCTAACACTCCATATCCCGAAGCCTAACTCTAACCCTTATCCTGACACAGCCTGTTACTATTAGGAATGGGTCAAAATAAGTACAATTTTCTCTTTACTCTTTCTATATACTTTTCCAATTTTCTATTTCCAAGGTTTTTGACAACTTTGACAAATTTGACAACCACATCCCAAACTCTGTAATAAAAGCATACGAAGCTCCATATGCCTCCATTAATAGCCTATCATGTATAGATATAACGCCTTATTAATGATAAAATTCTATGGTCTGATCCAGACACTGACGAATGGCGTAGCATATCTCAGTGTGGATTTGCACTGTGCATTCACAGAAAAAGTGTGCATGCAATTACGTGAAATCCAGACCTAAATGTAAATCACTGTACGACTGCTTGCATTCTGATAGGCTTTTTGTTGAAGCAAAAGGGTTCTTGTAATTGTACCTGATCCATAGCCGAGAATATACGCATGGTTTATGGCAAAACAGTTGCACCGTCCACAAGTTATTTCTAAATCCAAGTGGCTGCTGGAGGCTAAAGCTGGGCATATACCAGCAGGAAATGGACAATAAACTGGACTATTTCCCATAGGGAAAGGTCCTGATATCTGCACCATACACCTCTCCTGCTGGGAAATCCTAGCAGGAGACCTATACTCTATTGGCTGGCTGCAGTCTTCTCTGATTGGATGGGTCTCCTTTCAATCTTGACAGAATAAGATAGTGTGAGAGTTTCTGCAGCACCGTGTACAACCTTTCACAGTGACAGGCTGCACAATGTAGTGATAGTACACACACAGAGGGAGAGAGGATACTGTGTCCTTTCTCCCTCTGTTGGGTCCACTGTCACAGCACTGCAGAACCTCAAGCTACAGTGCTGGGACAGTATACCTAATAATTGCAAAAGCTCATACACTACAAGATATTAGGAGATTGCTCACAGTATAAAACAAATATGTGAAATCACAAAATAATCGTACCAGAGAATTTCTGGTATGTTTATTTTGCGATTGAAAAATGTATCTTAGCCACTAACTACAGCGATTATTTGTCTGTTCACCCGATAACTGGATGGCCAGCTTAACAATCTAGGGGTCCGATTTACTAATCAGCAAGAAAGGAAAAGTGAAGATGTTGCCCATAGCAACCAATCAGATTCTAGCTGACATTCTCTAGTTTGTAATAGGAAAGTGAGAGCTAGAATCTGATTGGTTGCTATGGGCAACATCTCCACTTTTCCTTTCACACAGCTTAGTAAATCTAGCCATAAAACTTATTTTGGACTATTTTATTTGGACTTTAACATTCCAAACACAAAATAAAAGGAATGGAAATGCATTGTGTTGGTTTAAAATAAATAAATGAATAATATTGATGCTTCTGCTTGGATCGCTGGGAAAGGGGAATATATCTGATCACATATATGGTTGCTTTTTGTATGTATGCAACCTGCCATAGCTGTTCAGGGATTCAGAGCTGCAGTTGCGTGTGCCTTTGGATCCTTTGCAAGCCACCTAGCTTTTGCGTTAAGATGCATTCATTCTTGAGTTCAGGTCTACAATATTCTCGCATTTTAGAGATTAATATGCCCTTCATTAGAATCGACAACTCACTTATATATGTTACGCGTCCATAGTCCTACCATCCCTCCTGGCTACATTGCTTAGAACTTGCCTATATGTTTAATGATTCTTACAGGAAGGGAGGGGGAGAAGTAGCTCCTCCTTCACCCCCAGTTATTTATTGTTTATACATTTATAACATTGGGTTGTCAGAAATGTTCTAGCTTGTATTAACATTTCCATTTTTCACCAGCATGACCTAGGCTGTAGCTCAGATTTCTGTTATTTCCATCCTCCCTCCCCAAACTTTGTACTTCCAAAGAGGAGTCAAAATAGACTTGCGCCAAGGCTGAATCACATAAGCTTGATGTAGTTAGTTTTGGAAGAGAGAAAGCTTGTGAAAAAATATTTCTCATTGGAAAGCACAGGAAGGAAGTATATTTCAGAGGGAACAGCATTAAAACAAGAGGTCAAACTTTGGTGGGTGGAAGTTTATGAACATAGCAATGCAGCTGGATTTATAGGATGCTTCGCTTGCACAGATGGTTTTGATAAAGTCTTTTTGAGGCGCAGGGTGTGGTGTTTTGGAAGTGGGTAGAAGGGCAGCAGAATGGGTGGGCTGCTATGCTTCCAGATCATAAAACACTCTAAGGCATCAAGTAGGTGTCCTGACATGGTAGAAATTCCAGCCAGTCAGTAGAGAGTTCCCTTAACTTTTCTCCTTTCATACTTTATATATTTTTGGTTTATATTTGCAGAGAGAGTAATCACGGATTTCACAAAAAAGCCTGCACAGTCATTCTGGAGTGTGCTGCTAAATTATTCAGCAAGACCTCTCTGCTCCACTGAAACTTTCCACCTTTTTTTTATTTGTATGCCAGATTTTTTTTTATCAAGTACAGAAAAAATATGTCTGTTCTTCTTTCACATTGGAAGGCAAACATCAGCAGCATCTCCCTGTTTGACCTTGTTGTGTTTGTTACGGAGAATTGTATGTCACCTAAATTGACCTGTGCTTATTGCAGTATATGATAGAAAACAGAGTTGAAATTGATAATTATTGCCCCAAACATCCCGTTTCCCGCAGTGGCCGCTGCGAGACTGCTTTTTCCAAAATACAGACAGCCGAAAGCTAATTTTTCGTCTGTCTCTATTTCTCTATTTTGGAAATAGCGCTATTTTGAAATGTTTTTTTTTAATGAATGGGTAAGTATGCCGATCAGCATGCTTACCAATTCATTCATTCAGAAATGCTACCACAGACCCCTTGCAACCCCTCAGAACTGCTACGCTGACTGAAAAGGTCAGTAGGACTCTATGGGGAGTTTTAGGGTTAGGCTGCAGGAAGGGGAGTCTTAAGCTGGCCATACACTGGGATGATTATTGATCCCAGCAGGAGGTGGCCCGATAAATGGGAAGATTTCCCGCCAGGGAAATGTCCCTTTATCAGCACTATATACCTCTCCTGCTGGGACTGATAATCCTAGCAGAAGAGGGGGGCCTGGAACTATGCTGCTCTGACAGCTTTTAAGTATACATGTATGTGGTAAAGGGGGACTAAGGGTTAGGCTGCGTGGTAGTGAGGGTTAGGGACGGTTTAGAGTAATGGAAGAGGAGGCTAAGGATTAGGGTAAGGACTGGGGTTACAGTCATACTCACCATTCGCTATTCCATCTTCTGTCTTCCGTGGATCGATTGCTTTTCCTCTGCCAGGCAGAAGCAATCGATTTCCAGGCAGTTCGCAACTGGTTGAAAGAAATGGTCCTTTTGAGAAAGGGCTGTTTGCATCGGTGACCCACATCCACTCCAAACATCAACCAGTTATTAATAAAATTAAAAATGCAATTAATGCGCATAACCTACCAAACAGAGGAATTACGCTATCAGGAAGCATAATTCCCCTGCAGTATGTAGCTTAGGATCTGGACACTATCCTGAAACATTATCTGCTAACAAAAAAACAAAACACTGGGGCCAGATTTACTAAGCCAAGGGAAAGAAAAGGTGGAGATGTTGCCCATAGCAACCAATCAGATTCTAGTTCTCACTTTCCTATTACATACTAGAGAATGTCAACTAAAATCTGATTGGTTGCTATCGGCAACATCTCCACTTTTTCCCGTAGCTCAGTAAATCTGGGCCATGGTGTAAACACGTCCTGTACAGAGAGTTCTTCAGTCCAAAAACTGATGCAACATGTAGAATTTGTAAACAGGACAGGTGAAAATTTCAACTTAATGTGTAAAATACTTTCTGAGATATAGCCCTTCAAATAGCCCCTCAATGGTGCCACCCCAGTAATAACAAACAACTCAATAAACACAGGACAACTTGTCTTTGGGTCTAAAAATAGTTTATTAAACTATAACTATCAATTATATTGTTCTTTATTATTGTTTACTTTTAACCTTAACTATAACTACCTAAACCTGATGGGGGCAAATAAAGCAGATACATTGTTATACAATAAATACAACACAACTGTCAACATTTCTCAAATAAACGTGACTCTTAATTGTCCTAGATGATCGACCTTTGGTGCTCTCCTTTGGCGATGGCCCATATCCATTGGAAAGAACGATACCAGCTGTGCTGAACGAATCTCAGCTCAGGCCGATCCTTAAATATAGCCAAGTACCTTTTACCTTTACAAGCCGCCTCGGTTCATCCACCACCTGTGCCAAGTGAAAAACTTTATAAACAACATTTCAATAACAACACAATGAAACTGCTTTCTGCCGCCATACCTGCAAACTAAAGCCCGGTTCCGCTACCATCAAAACTAGCATAAATTCCTTATACCATCTAGACTGAACATATCATAATTAATATCTGGGTGTGCAATCTCAAAACTACCAGCTGCATAAAAACTTTAATGAACTGATTTATTTTCTGATGTTAAGTCCCTGAAATATGTCCAACATCATTCCCTCCCAGGTAAACAACTTTAATATTGGGGTTACCTAACAAAACAATCAGCAACAGTCTCCAGAAAGGCATCCCACTGCATGCCCTGCCAATCCATCCACGCCACTTCAAAACCATCAGATGGGCTATGAGATTTAGACAATGGGTGCAAATTAGCCCAGTACACATACGAATTACCTAAGACCCACACAATGCGTACTGACCATGCCAAATCTGAAAAGGAAACAAACGAACAGCAATTAGCTATGTATCACAATGACAAGAATATACAACTAAACTAAGAGGAAACAAAGGGTACCATTGGGTGAAGGCGAAAAACGATGTAACTACGTAACAATCGGCAAATAAACACCATGCATAAAACCAGCGATGGCGATTTATGTAATGTCTGTCAATGGCCCTCCCTAAAAAGTTAATAGGCTGTTCCCCTTGAAAGTGGGGGTTGACCTGCTCTACTTCAGTATCGCTGTGGTGCGGGACCTGTGTGGGTAAGCTAGCTGCCCTACTGGAACCCCCCCACTCCCCCGCACTGCTCCTCTGATGATTGGTCACTGTAGGAGAGACTCCTGGACCCGCGGCTGTACTATTGATAGTGGTGGCGCTTTGTGATGTTAGCGGCACCTGCACGTCACTTGCAGTGGACAGGCCGGAAGAAAATGGACGTCCCCTGGAAGAATGTCTGGTTGCACCAGAAGTGCAGCCTTTTTGGGCGTGGCTGGATACCCGGCGTGAGGACGATGACAGGGACTGCCACCTAGAGAACAGACTGGACCAGCGCAAAGATCTTGTAGAGATCGCTTGTCCAAAGGTGGGCGTGAGCAGCACCTTGGTGCTGGATGAAACAGTGGCCGCAGGTGACACCACCCCAACACCTTGCTGTCCTTGACATGGCACCGGGCAACCCCGTTGACGCTGGGTGTCTGGAATAACAGTGGAAGATCCATCCCTGAGGCAGGCAGGTGCCAAGGCATTACACTTGGGGCATCGTTATAAAAGGGGGGGGTGCACAAAATGGCAGCTACAGTGGCAGGTAAACAAGGAGGTGGGGGTTAAGGGAAGACAGCTAATAAAATAGCAGGCAGCAACAGAAGAAGGAAAAAAGACCAAGAGTAAAAGAGCTGGGAAAAATATAGAAAAGAAAGGCAAGAGAATGAAAGTAAGAGAAAAACACAAAGAAAATACAAACCTCTTTGAATGTCTCCAACCAAAGTCCCTTCCTGCAAGCTTCTGCCTGAGCCACTCAACTATCCCTGGTAAGAGGCACCACTTGGGCACTCACCCAGTGAGTTTAATGTCACTCGGGTAAAATATATTAGCCCTATGTTTATCAATGGCAGGAATTAAGAAGAAATATATGGTATTACTTGTCTTACCTGCCATTCATAGTATGGAGCGGATTAATTGCTATCTTAAAAATATGCAAATACATATACAACAATTTTTTTGTACTTTTAGGACAGAAAATAGATAATATAAATAGATCCTGCAGAGGGGCAACACAAAGGGAAATGATGATAATTGACAAAGGGAGGAGCTGCTTAAAGAAAGGGATTAAGGCAGGCCCAACTGTGGATAGTTTAACTAGGATTTAAAAGTAAATACAATAATTTCCCCTATTATTAAAAATATCTATCAACAATAATGAAGGGGGAAACTACTATGTTTCATTTTTAGTACACAAATAAAATGAATGATAATAATATTTATATAATAATAATAATAATAATAATAATAATAATAGAAACTAAATGGCGTATTCTGTCAGTACTGGGCCCCAGTACGGATGACAGCCCTGGTTGATGAGCGTTTTATCTGGTGGTACTCCAGGGTAATCAGTATCACTACCTGTTAAGCAGACCAGGCAGGAAATCTTTTTGTTCCCGGGCACTACAGTCAGATGGATTAAAGAATAGGCTGTATTGCTAAGGACTAAAGCAGTGTTATACATTTTTAACATAAGGTGAGCACTAACACATATTTTTGTACCAAAAGAGAACTGAAAAGCTGACCTTTAAACTCTGAAACCATCTGTTCCATTCACATTTGTCTGTAATCAACTCACTACACAAATCTTATTTTGTTTATTGTTGTTGGGTTACAGTTTATCTTGCTGTGGTATAATAAGAGGCATCTATAACTGAAATCCATATCAATTTAATTCTGTAAATGCAGCTTGAGGTCTATAAGTAGCATCCCATCATCCCTGATGAGTTGTTAAGAACAGAGGCTGGAAGTGTTGGCCACTGAGGGTTAGTATTATACATTGCATAATGAGTGAGACAGCAAGCAATTGAACAGGCTTCTTGGTCAGGATTGTTTTTTTTTTCCTTTGGGATTTCAATAGTTTTGGTGTTTGTCTCATAAAAGCTGGTAACTTGTAAGCAAACATTAACTCTTACATTTTAATGTATACTGCTTAGTTTTATACACTATGGACACTATGGACCAGATCCAGAAGTAAGTCCAACAGGCAAGTAATGCAAGTATGCAAGTAAAGTGTGCAAGTAAAGCGAGTCTGAAACTAGCCCTATGTCACTATGGGCCTGATCCAAACCTACGCCGATGCGCTGTGCTTACTAAAGCACAGCGTATCGGCGTTCACTTTCCCCGACACTCCCCCTTTGCGGGCGTATGGCCCCTTCCTTACACCGGCTGAAGGCTACCCTAACTTAAGTCGGCGTAAAGAAGGAGCCATACGCTCTCACAGGAGCGTATGGCCGCCTAGCCCGCCCTCATTAAACTATCTCCCCCCACCCACCTACACTAACCTGAACGTAGGGATGCTGGGGGACGTCCCCTCCAGCGTCCCTACGGCGCTGCTACGAACGCCCGATCCACGATGCCGGAACATCTGCCTGGCGCATGCGCAGATTGGCTTTTCAGCCGATCTTATGCTTACGCCCGTCGTCCTAGCGACGGCAGGCGTAGGTCTGGATCAGGCCCAAATTCTCTAGACCCTCATTAAACTAGCTCCCCCCACCCACCTACACTAACCTGAACGTAGGGACACTGTGGGACGTCCCCTCCAGCGTCCCTACGGCGCTGCTATGGACACCCGATCCAGATGTTGCCCGGCACATGTGCAGATCGGCTTTTCAGCTGATCTTACGCTTACGCCCGCCGTCCTAGCGGCGTAGGTCTGGATCAGGCCCTTTGTCACTACATTTCTACTACAGTTTTTATCAGAGCAAATGGTTTTATTTCACTGTGTTTCCTCAGGGTGCACATAAAAAGCAAAATACCAAGAAGGACACAGACACATATAGACATGTATATATAGTGAAAATAAAAGGGGAAATTAGTGCTTACCCCAGGGCGGTTCCAGACCGTCATTGGCTGCCCATTGCCATTGTAGCTTAGTAAACAAGGGGAACGAGAGCAGTGTAGACAGAACAGAAACAGAGTAAATAGTGAACGGCAAAAAGCACAGAGGCACATAAAGCAAGGGAATAAGGGAAGCTAAAGGAACATCCAGAAAAAGCAACAGCAGATAAGAAGAATAGGGTACTTAAATGCAGAAGAATATAGCACTAATGTGGAGCAACAACAGTTTGAACTGATCACACTGGAAACCATGTCCTATCAATAAAAAATAAAAAAAATGAGAGGCAGGCGGTGTAATATAGATAGATATGACCTGGTACATGAAGCAAGGGGTGAGTAAAAAACTAAAGATTCAAGGGGGACCATCGGCATGTAAAAGCATGTAGCATGTTAAGAAGTTGCGTGGTGTCCTTTAGGCATGTCTTCTGTTGGAGTAATAAGGAGCCATGTGCCACGATTATCGGTCTCCATGGTAGTTTGGTAAGGCTTTTATGCACCTTCGGTAGTGTAGAGAATGGGCATAATTGGGTGTAATACAAACAAAGCATCCCTTGTCAGGCTAGTAATGGCACCAGAAAGGACTGCTTCATCAAGGATACTCTTCACCTGCCTTTAATAAAGAGACATCGAATTGGCTTGCAACTTCTGATAAACTTGAGGATCCACAAGTTGTTTGTCAATTTCTTTGCAGTAATCTTTGAGACTTTGAATAACAATGCTTCCCCCTTTATGACAATACTGTTGTCATCTTTCAATGATGTTAAGGCTTTTCTTTGTTGCAGAGAAAGGTTAGGTCTAATACGGGGGATTTGTTGCGCAGCTGTGCGTATCCCTTCATCTAGAAGACGGGAGAAACTGTTCAGGAAGGCGTTATTAGAGGGCGGTTTGAACATGGATTTTGGTTGTGGAGTAAAACCGATAGGTGTGGTTTCATCAAGATCATTATTCTGTGTGTCTTTGCAGTTACCAAAAAATGATTTAAGTCTGAGGGAGCAGGCCAGTTTGTGTTGCTCAATTTTTGCTTGAAAGCTGTTGAATATATTCGTAGGTACAATACAGTTGCCCATCCGTCAAGTTGTAGAGTTTTGTTTGATTTTAGGGCTCTTGGTTCTAAGACATCTAATCAGTATGATTTAATAATTGATCTAATGAGATTCACATGTAATCTTTAAAGACAAAATTTTCTTAAATTAGATATGAAAGAGGAATGCTATAATTTGGAGATATCAGTAATTAATTACTGGATTTTGTCCTTGATCTAAGTTCTATCCAGCTGAATCCAGGAGGAACCATATAGATTTATTTTACAGAATTGGTGTCACAAGATGTGGGACTTACCGCACCAGGAACCACCTGTTGTTGGTCCTGTCCAGGTGCGCCCGCTCTCTGCCCCAGAGGAGGTGCCACTCTCAGTAGTGGCAGCTTCCTGTCCTATGTTTGCCGCATGGATCTCTGGTGCCAAGCACCACTATCCTCCAATGCATGGGCACTGATTTCATCTTCCAATCAGGGAGCAGGGCGCTCTATTTAAACCCAGAGCACTGTATTCTCAGTGCCAGAAAACTTGGTCATTCAAGGTGTCTGGTTCCTTTGTGTAGTGCTGCTGCAAGTCAAGTCCTGTTCCAGTTCATGTCTACTTGACCTGGACTGGACCAGGAATAAAGTCCAGTCCAGTCCTGATCCAGTCCAGCTCAAGTCCAGTCTAGTCCCCTGGTCCAATCCAGGTTAAATCAAGTCCAGTCCAGTCCAGTCCTGGTCCAGTCCATGTTAAGTCCATTCCAGTCTTGGTCAAGTCAAATCAAGTCCAGTCTTGGTCCAGTTCAGGTTAAGTCAAGTATAGACCAGTCAAATCTAATCCAGTCCTGGTCAAGTCCAGTCCAGCTAAGCTGTCAAGCGTAATCCAGTCCTGATCAAGTCCGGTCCAGCCAAGCCTGTTTTGTCTAGCCTAGTCAAGCTTGTTTCATCCAGTCCAGTCAAGTCTACCTTGTCCAGTCCAGCCAGGCCTGTCTTGTATAGCCCAGTCAAGCTTGTTTCGTCAAGTCCAGCCAAGCATGCTTGTCTAGCCCAGTCAAGTTTGTTTCGACTAGTCCAGCCAAGCCTTCCTTGTCCAGTCCAGTCAAGCCTGCCTTGTCTACCTAGCCAAGACTGCTTTATCCTCTCAAGTCAAGTCTTGTTGTGCATCTTAACCCTTTGCCTACTAATATATGAGCATACAACAAAACTTCTAGCTTCCAATACTACGCTAAAACCGTATCACGTCCCCGGAAACCCAAAGCGGATACTCAACCAAGTCAGTCTGTGATAATTGGTTAAAAATGATTTTTTTACCTTAGATTTTTAGGTTCCAAAAATGTAATTTCCAATCCAATTTGTAATCAGTTGTAATCTATTGTAATCAAACAGGCTAATAAGGGGAAGAGGTGGTGGTCATGAATCTGGATAAGGTAGTCCTAGAGTCTTTGAGATTATGGAACAATTCAATATCCTACTTCAATTAGATCCTAATCCTACTGAGTTTGTGGAAATACTTAAGTTTTTATTGATGGATGGTTTGTCCAAGGGCTTTATTTGTATGAAGAAAAATCTATATTTGAGTAACAAGACACCTAGGTTAGCAACATTCTACCATTTACCGAACTTACATAAAGATCGACTTAGTCCTCCGGGATGAAATATGTCCATTTTTTCCAATCATACCTTAAAGATTCTAAATTATTTTGTTTTTCAAGATGTGTACTAACTTCAAATAATTGGGACCACCACAGGGACAATTTTCACTTTCAGTTTTGACAATTTATACGTGGGAGTAAAAACATATTTACAAGCCCCTTTATCAATTTATTAGCTTGGACCTGATCTAAGTTGATATTGGATAAATTTGTTAAGCACTTAAATAAGAATCTTAAGTTCACTGACACTTTTGGTGGACGTGACCCTGGGCAACTAAACCCTGCTGCATATTAAAATAAACAAATAAATAAATAATTTTAAATTTTATATATTATATATTATTATGGGTGCAAAAAATGTAATTTAATATCATTAAACTGGTCTGATAGGCCATTTTTTGCACTTATAAAGCCTTGTGAGTGACTTCATTCTGATTATATATATATATATATATATATATATATACACAT
>WWET01001155.1:81078-106059 GCA_011038615.1 Limnodynastes dumerilii
ACACACACACACACACATATACACACATACTAAAATAAAGATAATTAAATTTGGAGTTGCTAGCTCGCTTAACATATAGGTTTTACTAAATAAAACACTTGCTTTTATTGCCTAACCTAGACTGATAAAAGACAATTACACCCAAATTATGGTAAAATAGTTGTATATGCATGCCCACTATCATACAAGAGCCTTGTGCGCTAATTAAATGTTTAGCTGTAGACTCTGAACTGTAGAAAACATTATTAACAGATTAGTGATAACAGAGCCAACCATTATTTTGGAACATTTTTGTACCTAAATAAAAGTCTTATTGAGTTTTAGTGTTCCCGTCAAATGGAAATGAGAAAAAAAAATATTTTTATTTGTTTCCAGTTTTTTTTTCCTAAAAAGAGGTTTTCAAGAACGTAATCATAATTTTTTGTAATGGATTACACAAATATGATTACTTATGTTTCTACATAGGATTTGGGAGACTCAATTTCAAGTATTATTCAGTAGACAAATATAATAAAACAAAAAAAGGAACAAAAATGAAACAACATGGTTTAAAAAGACTTTAAGCAATGAACAAACCACATGGGCAAGTACAAAATACCAGATATAGGGTAAGGGCTACAACAAAGTTACAGGGTACAATAAGTTTTACAGTACAAAGGTCTACAGCAAGCTTAGGCAGCCTGTGTTTCTCCAGCTGTTAGTGCAGGGCATGCCAGTTGGAGAACCGCAAGTTGCATATCTCTGTTCTAGAGCAACAAGTCAAATATGCTTGTTGAAGGCACAAGGGTTGGGCACCTCAGACAAGTAAGAAGTATATATTGAGCAGTCTACCTGTACACAGGTGCCACATGAAAGAAACAAAGGTAACTAACTTGTCATACAGTCTGCCAAGTTTCAGATTAGACATTACACTCGGTTATGCTGTTAACACTTGCATTGCTTTAAAGACTCTCTGCGTAGTCTTTGTATGATCAAAAACAATATGAACTATTCAAAATGGCAGTTCCTCCACATTAATCAAGAATTCCACAATTTAAAATGGCAGTTCCTCCACATTAATCAAGAAAACCATCAGATCAGTTAAATTAGCCCTAGGCAGCATTGTGCGCTAATAACTGTGATCCAATAAGAGTGTTGTGAAAGATCATGTGAGGCGTTATCTGTATCAGAACATTTAGAGGCAGGAACAAATTACAGTGCTAAATCCCAGACATCGAGCTGTTGTGCATTTAAACATTTAACATGTGGAAAGACTTCGGATAGCACAACAACCTTTCCTTAACTATATGGTACATATGTAACAGGAATAGACATGGCTAATTCAACTCTCTGCATGCTTTGCTGAAATTTCAAAATTGTATGAACTGCTGCACTATTTTTGATTGTTCTGAATGTGAATGGCAGACATTAGTTACTGATTTGAGGCCCTGTCTATTGGTAAAAGCTGAGCCATGATACATGTAACTCGTAGAAACAACATTTCTTGCCAATCTGTTAAGACCATTTAGAAACAAAAAAAACAACAACAAAAGATACATAAGCTATTACAAAAAAATAAAAAAAATAAGAATGATGTACCCAATGAAGGTTTAATTGGCCCAAGTACTGTTTCTGGTCTAATAGGGAATGTAGTAACAATACAGTAAAGTGGAGATTTCAATGTTTGGTTTGTAAGTGGAGCTTTCGATGTTTGGTTTGTTTCCAGTCTTACTTCATATAATACTACAAAAATGTACTAAAAAGAACTTACATGATATCATCTGCTACAATACTCACTGCCCCCAAAAATTGCACAATAGCTATTCCCAGAACCTGCATTTGTCACTGAATGAAAGTGGATGCAGCCATTTTGTGGACTTGGCAATTAACACAGGACGTGTAATTTACTAGGTTATAATTTATTAAAATGGTATTATAAAGGCATTGCAACACATTTTTGCCTTAACTATGCAATTGGTTGCTAGTGAATTCAGGGACTATGTGCATCCATATACATGTTTTTTCAGCCCACAAAATGGCTGCTGGAACTGTTTGCTGGAGACAGGTGCATTTTAAATATATTATAACCAAATTTAAATTGAAGCATGGTATATACAGCCAGATTAAACGCAAGAAATGTTTAGTTATAACCCAAAACCAGGTCAATCAAAATTTTGTATAAAAACACAAGCTCTATTTAAATTTTTCTTAGGATTTCATAACAGAGTTGATCAACACTGCACATATCCCTTTTGTTGTGTTTTGTATTTTCAGTTTTCAATTAATTGTGGCAGACATGACATATTGTTGCTAACACAAGGACTGGTATAGTCATATCAAAAAATAGTGCAAAAATTTTTACATTTATATAAATAACTCTTATCCCTAGCTTTTCAACATTTTACAACACACTTTCCAAGTTGGCACTCAAACACTCCCATCCCCCCACACAACAAAAGAAAACATGTATTCTTTTTTTTTTTTGTCCATTTCTGATGACAGGCATCCCAAAATGTCTAGGCCATTTTCTAATACAAAAATACACTTCTCCTCACTCATACTCCTCTTATTTTTTTTATATATATATTCATATATTGCGAGTCTTTTAAAACAAATAGTTTTGTGCAAATATTTCAGGGTTTTTTTCTTCCTTAACATTAAGTGAGATATTAAGAGAAAAAAAAATAGATAGATAGATACATAGATATAAGGTGGGTGGGGTAGTATAGGCAAGCACTCATTCACTACTCAGCTTCTTTAAAGGAACAAAAACAAAGTAAGAGCAACTGTAAGGTTTCCAAGACAAGGCTAAACATATAAACAGGATTGCAAGCTTCTTCCGTTTGTGCATTCAAACCAGACATAACAAGTAAATATTTATACAGGAAGAAGTGAAGATGGGGGAGGAATTCTCTTTCCTTAATATTTTTCTCCTCCCTGGCATCTTCTTTGAAGTTCTTTCTCTGGCGCCCCAGCTGTCAGAAACGCACGCAATATTTTGGCATTGCGGAATGAGCTGACAACGAAAAGGACAGCATAGAAGTGCAGTGTTTATTGATTCGTTTCTCTCTTGTTATGTTATGCGATGACTCTAAAATGGCTGTCTTTTTTGTTTGTCCTTTTCTTTGCTCCGTGCTACTGTGCTGTCAAGACCATTGCTTTGCAAGTTAAGTCTGCTGCTTTCTAGTATAGAAGGCGTGCCCATATTCTGTTGCTGGTGCTGATAAAAAGAGGACCCGGGGTAATGACCTATGACTTCACTATAGGTTGGGGGTGGGCCTTCCATCCTCCCGTTGCTGCTGTAAGAGGTTGCGCTCACTCCAGAGTTGCTGCTTGGCGGGCAGGGTCCCCCATAAACTGAACTATCAATTAAGTCACTGTCAAAGATGGTTCGGTTTGGAGGCGCCCGCACAGATTCTCGATTCAGTTCCATCTGTTGTTCATGGTCACGGAGTTGCAATGTGCAGGGTCCTTGGTAGGGTGGTGGTTCCTCACCGTCGGATAAAGAGATGGTGGGAGGGAGGTCAATCTCGTGCTGTATATAGGGGTAGGTAGGCTGGAAACGATTGAAACGATCTCGTTGGAGGAAGGGTGGGATCCCAAGTCTATCCAAAGGTCTTGGTGTGTAAATGTGCTGTTGAATACAAAAAAAAAGAAAGAAATTGTTAGGTGCTTGACGAGCAATGTATTGATCATTAATATTTATTTAATTTAAATTGGTAGCCTGGATAGTAAATCCAATGTGTCCAGTGAGAGAAAGATGTAATACCGCAACTGATAAAAGACAGCTTATGGGAGTGTGTGTGTAGAAAGAACAATAATGAACAAATAATCTTTAATAAAAAGTGTGTTAACTTGTTGAAAACGTTTGCTTGTTCTACTTAGCCAACTTCCCAAGTATGGAATTTCATGCGGCTGGAAAATGCTTTATGTTTGCTGTATATGGGCTACTGCCAGTAATTCACTAATCTGGGTTTAACACAAATGCACTGAAATCTACAAGCAGGCCAACAACAAAGAAGAATGAAGTCTTCAACTTGGTCAGACTTGAAAAATACAAAATCTATAGCATAACTAGGGCTCATTGTCGTTAATCGATTTCTCCATCAAAACATCAACAAGGAAACGCCTAATTTATGCTATGCCATCTTACCTCTGCCACTCCATTCCCTGACACTGTGCTCTCTGAAGGCCATAGGCTTCCTTCCTGTGTCAGGCAGAAAAGAAACATTATAAGCAAAGAATATAGGAGTATCACAAACAACATTTATACAAAGAAACATTATATTGGATTTACACAATACATTTAGGGCCAGATTTACTAAGCTGTGGGTTTGGAAAAGTGGAGATGTTGCCCATGGCAACCAATCAGATTCTAGCTCTCACTTTCCTATTACATACAAAAGAATGTCAGCTAGAATCTGATTGCTATGGGCAACATCTCCACTTTTCCAAACCTGCAGCTTAGTAAATCTGGACCATAGTGTACATGTTTATATAAAAATGCTTCAACTTTCTTTATGTAAACATCCCATTGCTTGGTTTATACAGCTCACTACATCACATGTCGTGTAACTGTGGTCTCCATTATAACACAGAAGCCTATATTCTTAATAGGAATCTGAACAACAAAATTCATGCCCTCCAACATGATCCGTTCCATTAGGTGCAAAATACTCTGCTCCTGAGCTTCCAACTGTCAGTTAATATGGTAACCAACTTTGTTGAAGAGGCAGAGGTTTTTTAAATATTTAGTTAATTCAATTAAACCAGGTGAGTGACAGTTGGAAGCTCAGGAGCAGAGTATTTTGTACCTAATGGAATGGATTAAGTTGGAGGGTCTGAAAATTATGCAAAATACCAACATCCATTTTATTACTTACCACAGCTTTTTGTTTAACACCTAGTTTCTGACATATTTAATGATTTCTTAAAAGAAAAGTGAATGTGCCATAAGTTTTAATTTTGTTTATAGACAAATTCCCTTTTGTATAAACGAAAAAATGGTCTTTAAAAGTCTGATTTTAATGGCACTTGTAAATAAGAAAATTTACCAGAAGATCAACTTTTTGGAAAGTGTTCTCACTTAATCTGAACGACATATGCTCAAGTCACATGACACCTGTGATTTTATTGTTAAAGGTGGTTTCCAATGACCGGCATGTAGCTAGAGATCTGCCAGTCAAGTAATCACACTAAAGGCTTGCATCTTTAATCAATGGATGTAATGAAAAATACTTTCTTAGTGCATTAAAGGGCATGATAAGTAAAATGAGATCAATTGTGTTTTACTCATGCTAGCAGACAATGATAAAATTACATAACCAAAGTTAAAATAAATACTTGCCACTGACTTTAATGGAATGGAGCTAGTCCTTGTGGCCAAATGAGAGAAAATGCCTATGATATGAGCTTAGGTCATATAAAGGCGAACCCTACAACTGTAATTTTTTTTTTTAGATGAATGGCAGCCTGCAGGAAAGGAGAAGAGTATAAATGCAGATTCGAAAAGCTTTATAGACTGCACTCCCATACTGGAAAACAGAGCATAGCGTGTTTGATAAAATGCTTTGACAGATTGTTTTTTGTTTTGCTTTGCACACTACATCAAGCGCAAAGCATGAGGCCTTTTAAATTCCTCTACAATGTTAAGTTCATGTAAATACAAAAGCATTAACGCTGGTGGGGTGACCATTACACCATGTCTTTTTACACAAAAGTGATGACCTCAGGAGTAACTGTGTCCTTGGTTTCTCCTTTACCCTTTCCTCTGTGTATATTCTTCAACGCCTGACCCTCGTCTTTTCACCAGTATGCAATACAGTGTTTTTAATTGCGCTAAGCTACTGCGACTTGATCACAATGCAGAGGGTCCATCACCTGTGGAAAATATTGTGTGAAGTGAGCAGGTGGCGCCGACAATTTTTTATTTTACCTAAATCATTTGATTACATGTTAAATAAAAAAAATGGCATTGATGCAAAACCAAACAAACTTACTGTACTTTACAGTACAAAGCAGAGGGGCATAATTATAAAGGAATTGGACGTAATTAAAGAAAGTTTCTTACAAAACATCTGAAATTAGGAGATCAATTCTTAATGTAAATCCACGGAAAGCTGCCTAGGGACATCACAGCCGACTATAACAGACTGGATTTTAGGCAGGTTTCTGTGAACTAATATATATATTAGCAGTGCCACCTGCTCACTTCCATGCCTTTTCTTACTGCCCTTTAGACAGGGACTTAGCTACTGTATAAAAATGCCTTTTTAAGATTCAGAAAATACTAGCTGACTGTTCCATACTTTAAACACATGTGATTGTGACTTGGATCTCAGCACCAAAAAGAATACTTACTGAAGAAAGGTTTTCCTCCCTCCTCCTCCCCTGGCTGTGTCGGTGGATGAAGGATCGTGCAGAAAGCTTATAGTGGTTTAAGAGACATGTGATCACCACAACCATCACCATCATCACCACCACGATGATGATTATCTGAACAAACTCCAGCTCCGCTGTGAGGGAAAGATAAAAGGCGTTTGTTATTGTCATCCATTAACTGATGCGTTAATTGTCTAATAAATGTCACAACACTTCAGACACATTAAAATGGATCCGGATTTCAAACATGCATTAAAGTGGCAAAGACTGCATGCATACCCGTCGTGACAGCTTACAGATGGCACTGTATAGGTGCCCGCACGTGGCTTGCGCAGGGTAAAGGCTTCCCTGCCTGCCTTGAAAAGGTTCATTTGGTTTTGTGTTAGAACTTCCAGACATTGATAGTCTGCCAACCTCAACACTAAAGACGTTATTGGTGTCTTAGTCTGTGATTACCTGCACAATCATTAACTAAAAGCAAAAGAGTTAGTTGCCAGATGGGTTTTTTTTTTTAAAAGACATTGAACTTAATTGTCCTTTAAAATAAAGATATTTTTCTCGAAGATTAGATCCTTGAAACAAAAGCTATAGTTTAATGTGTTATTTTTTGTGCTTTAATCCAACATGAAATCCTTATACCAATTAAAGTGAACCTATTGAAACGGTGATCTAGTGTGAATAGGCCTGATCCAGACCTACGCCTGCTTGCTTGCGGTTTTTACGCTCGGCGTTGTCGTCAAAACGCTGTTTTCCATGTTCTGCACATGCGCGAGGAAGAGGTTACGACCAGAAACTCTGAAAGCACTTACGAGCCTACAATCAGCAGCGTAATTATGGATGAAGGGGCATGCCAAACATACGACACCAGTAATTACTCTTCGGAGGCGAGGCAAGTAAATCGTACAGTATGGACGTGCCAAGCATTGTAACTACGCATGCATGCTACGGACGCCCACGGTTATGCTCAGAAAAGTTAGGGTAGGGTTTGGTCAGCATAAGACGGAATAAATACGGATGACCGAGGGGAGTGCTTCGTAGGTACGCTGGCATAAATACGCTACGCACATGGGCTTATTATTTGCATAGGTCTGGATCAGGCCCAATGTGTGTATGAACGAATGAATGTATGTAGATGTATCTATCACACACATATGAAAAAAAGGATACACCAGTAGTATTACCATCTATGAATACAGTATTCCCTTCCATCTGACCCTACTCATAACATTCTAAAAGCAACAGTAGGATATCGGACTCCAAATCTTAATCAGCAGATGTCTTTATTCAGTTCCTATCTTGTAGTGGCAGGGTCATGAAACTTATAAGGGATAAAGGGACACATTAAGACACTGCCTCATTTAAATGTTCCTCTCTTTGGAACTGAATGCCTTTTAGTAAAGAGCATGTTTCTTGACCAGTCTTCTAGTGGCCTTTAAGCCATGCACCAATCACCCACCCCATTAAATGCTATTGTTCGTAGAAGCAAAGAGCAATTGAAAGACCAAGGATATAAGGAAGGATATAATAACCTGGCCTTGCCCTTGATGTAACCTTTCCTTGGGCAGGAATTCACCAATGTTAATGTTGGTCTGTTTGCGCAGTGTGTCCTTGTGCATCTTATCATGAGCGTATATATAAATAAGCATGTCTAACAAACACATTTTTTTTACTGAAGCTGCTAAATACATGTCAAAATGAAGGTAAGACTCATAAGAAAAGGGACTAAAAAGTAGTCAGGACAATCTTTGCTTGTTTTACTTGATCATTATGAATTCTATGGTAACAGATGAAACTGGAGCAAACTGCAATGAAACTATTTGCTTAAACAGCTTCTTATCAGTACATTCAAGAAAACATATATATGTTATTCTTTGCATTACATACAGTATAAATTCTAGTTGTTTTTGGGATAAAGGATTCCTTGTACTTTTTAACCTATGAAAGTTGGATTCTTGGTTTTACTAAAAGTACCAGGCCTGGCCCTACATGATGGTATAATTAAGGGTTGGCTATGTGGCTGCATCTTGGCAGCGCCTCCACTTTCCTAGTCTCGGGGAGTACATTCCAGATGTAATTGCCCAGCCCTTGTCAAGATGACCAGTGATTCACAGACTCCAAGCTGGCAACAACATAAAGAGCTCTTTAAAGAAACATCTAGCACTCTGGAATACGGGCCCCTCCTTCACAATAACTGAGCCCTTGTACAAACTCCCTGGGAGGGACACTGGCTCTGAACACGAAGCAGTCATGACAAGTTCAGTACAACTCACCCCCTCACTCCTGCAATAATTACACAAACCAGCATCGAATGTAACATGATGGAATTGGCTCAGCCCTCCTCTGCCCCTACCTAGACATTTTATCTAGTACCACAAATGCTGGCAAAACCTATGAACGCAGAACTGCACATTAAACAAGAGGGTGCACATTTCTATCACACATACTGTATAATTTACCAGTTTAAAATGCTATTCCCCGAGGTACATTTTTACCGCACATCAATAGAACACCATTCACAAAGCATGAAGAATGACACGGCAGAAGAGATTGCTGCAGAGACTACAACCCTCAGTCACCTCTGTAAGTTCTGTTATAGCTGCCCTCCATGTTTCACACGTATTGCTTTGAACGGAGAGACTTGAATTGAATAGCCCGTTTTCACTTATCTTGGGAACGATACTTATCATATAAGAACCGGATCCTCAACTATGGATGACAGGGGACTTACACAAGTCATTTGCGCAAGTCCCCTGTCTTGGAACATCTGCGCATGCCAGAAGCCGAATGGCCGCAGACCTAGTCTAAGTTAAAGGTAGGAAGATTTCCTACTGACAGAGGGGGAGTGCAGGGGGCGTGCACTCCCCACTACGGGAGCGTAACTATGGACCCTCGCACGCACGTAAAGCGTGCGGGTCTGCCCCAAAGATTTTAAGGAGATTACATGTGACTAACCAACATAACAGAGACATTGTTTTTTTTTTTAGGAATAACTGCTTAAACACTATATCAGACAAAAGCAACCTCTCTCAATTTTACATACTATATTAGACAGCAGGTGAAAAGAACGTATCGTTATCTTATCTTGACTTATATAGACACACAAGCAATAAATAATCCTCTACAAGCAACGAGATAGAAAATGGCTGCTACTTGGGTAAACGATCATTCAGACTTCCTTTAGCCCTACACAAGAACAATCATCCCTAGGATAAAAATGCTTTCCTATCACAAGGAAAGATCATAGAGGTCTTAGTTGACAATCCTCCCAAGAGATGGACACATTTTAAACTGAAGACCTTACACCTATACTGGGCCCTGCTAGTTCATCTTAACAGGCTTTACAAAACAGCACAAAAAAGTAAAGAAAAACAAATAAAACACAGATATTAAAAGGATAAAGATTGTTATACTGGGAATTCCATTGTGCATGTTTGAAATGCCTAGAGATTATTTAATTTGGATTGCCTCATTTCACAGAATATTTGGACACAAAATGACTGCAGGGTTTATGGAACGCCTTGTTCAAGCACAGGAAGAAACTACAGCATGAATGGCAAGCACTGTTATACCAGGCAAGTGATTCTTCCTTCAAAAGAAATAGTTATGCTTACTATAATCAGACCATATCTTTAAACATACAGGATAGACCTTTACAGGGCCACCTTAAAAGTCCCAATCTTGCAAGCTTAGTAGTGTTGGCCATTTTGGGCCAAATGGTGACGTTCTGGGTTTAATGGCCAGACCAACTCTACCGAATGTTTGTAAGTGTAGGCAAAACTTGTCTACGTCTATAGTAATAATGCTCCTTTGATCGTCTCACGTTACCCTCAAACAACAATTTCAAGTTTTCATCACACAATTTCCCATATCAAAGTTTATAAATAGGTTTATCAATATACCCTAAATATTCAGCACTCCAATGAATTAAAAATAGACAAATAAAGCAATATAATGAACGCTCTTTATATGATGCAGTACAATGTTTATTCTCCCGTTTATTTCCTAGCACACACAAACAAATGCAATTATACTTTCAAAAGAAAACTGTAAACTCAGGAGGAACATGGTAACCACTATGCTACCACATCACTTCTTATCACGCAATACGAGACTAAGCTGTCAAATGTTTTGCATATCACTGCTTAAATTGGAGGTCACAGACTGATCCATCTGTATGCAAGCCAAATTTTACACATTATCAGAGCTCAAATTCAGTGACTAATGGTAAAATGAAAATGTGCTCGTGTGATCAAACTGGCATTTAATGAGGGAGGTCCATTAAAACTTAACAGTAATATACGATCTTTTCAGTGTTAAAGATTTAAGAGTTATCTAGGTGGACAGACTGTTACCTAGGTGAAGCCAAGTCCAATATGGTTTTATTCATTACAATACTGCATTGAACCAACCCACTCTTTACTTGAGATTACCATTTTGTGAAGAAAAAAAAACCACATTAAAATATTTAGCTTAGACTGACATTTCTGGAGTCTTTCACTATTCATAAAGATCACATCCCATCGGATCAGGGGCATTTTCTGATTGCTTTGGAAGCATTACATCTGCGAGTGCTCCAATCCGAGGACGGAACTGGATCCTCTGGCTCTCCTTTGTAAGTCTGGATTCGGCCTATGGCTGATACAAACAGTCCTGTATAATTATAGCCATGTTTTGAAGTGAACCACAAAAGTGGTAATGTGACCATTTGAAGGAGTCCTGTCAATTGGGTAATGTAACAAAGAGAAATGCTTTCAGTGATGCAACTATAGTGGTTTTATTGCAGAGATAGGGAACTACATAGAGAAGGTCCCAGTAGTTATGTGCAGAACAGATCTGTTTGGTGATGGACAAAAGCCACAACTAACTGATAATCATAAGAAGAAGATCGGCTGAATCAATAATCAGCCCACTGAATGACTGTTCTGCAGGCTTGGGCAGATTATGCCTGGCCTGGCCTCCTGCAGAGCAAATCTAATCAGGTGCTGCCCAAATGACAAAAAGCCAATGGAAAGACAGGCATATAAATGAGCAGTCACATTTAAAAACCACTTAATAAACTCTAATGCAGGTCGTTAACACAGTAAAAGAATAGTGTAAACACTGGCATCTTGATAGTCAGTGAACCATGGTGATCAGAGTCTGCAATGTATAAAATAAATAGATCATAAGAAATAAATCTGATCTTGTTAGTTGTGGCAGTGTAATTCATTGGGATTCTGGTCAGCCTGGCTCCCTTCAGCTCCTGTCATTACACTTATCTCTGCCTCTAGAAGATTTAGGCTGGCACTTCCCTCTTTTTCAGTCTCCAACTTCTATCCCCCACTAGAATAAAACCTGACTTGGCAGCACAAAGATAAGATTAATAAATCAATATCACACACACAATCCAGTTTCAGCAATCTACTCTTTTGTTAATATCATGAAAGGGATTAGAATATTATATATGTTAATTGATATTATATTTCCTGCTGCTTTCGTAACTTTCCGTACGCCTGGGAATCTGTCCGACATTGCGGCCCTCCTAAACTCTGTAAGGTGGAAGGAGGGCAACATGTTAATTTTACAGTTGGAAATGGGTTTAACAGTTCCGTGGTGATCAGCAGTTGTACGGAAGTTTGCACAAGAGAGGCAAATGACACAGGAGTTCACTCCCCTCTGCAGTGCTGACTGCCAGACCTCCATCCGTGTGGTAAGCACACAGAGGTAAGGATAGTGTATACCCTAAATAGTATAGCAAGTGCTGCACTATCCAGCTTTCCGAGCCATCCCCATTTTGCATGGCCTTCCCTCGCAGAGTTTGGTGGGGGATCAGGCATCACATCTCCGCTGCAGCTGCGCTCCAATGATTGTTGTCCAATAATGATCATAAATAAGAAGCTGATAACAAGAATACATTTGCAGTAAGAGTGTTACACATCACGTTGTGCTGAATTTGGACACATATGTAAAATGGACAAGGCGTAAGTAAACTTAAAGGAACAAAGAATACAGCTGTCTGCACAGTGCCAGATTTTAATCTTTGTCTAAAATCATGCTGGAATTAGAAGGAAAAAAAAATAAACATTAATAACTTGGTTCAATCATTGTATTTCGGTTTGAGAACAGAATTGAATTGGGCTATAGTTATATCACGTGCATGGCCAACTAGATTGGACAAGTTCTGGGTGTTACAAGATGCAGATGTATTTATATTCACCGGTAACCCAAGTTGAAGTGTGACTCCACCAGCCAGGCACGGGCAAGCCCAAGTCACATCCAGACAAACGGGAGAGGAGGTTTATTTGCATAATGTCTAGACCGTAGTAACAGCTGCTGCCTGTAGAATAAATACCAGCTCGCAGCACACAGGCACCTGTAGACTTTGCTTGCCAGGTGAGAAACAGAAAAATACTAAATACAACTTTATTGGTTTCTAAAATCAAAGGTTACAAACCTCTGACAGAGAAGGTGTTAATAGGCATGTTTAGGTTTCTCTTTATCATTACTGTTAAAAATAATAATAATAAAAAACCCACAAGCCACTAAACAAAAAAAAGCCATTTAAAAGGTAGAGTATATTCTTTTCAAGCTAATTATATAAAAAGAACCTGTAAAATAACAGAAAAATAGCTCTATATGAAAGTGTAAATATGTACAGTATGTTCTAAAAAATACATAAATCTGTTACAGGAAAGTTTATCAAAAATAAGCTGACCTGGTATTTGTTATCCTGTAAATTTATTTCAACAAGCCATCCTATTAGATCACTAGATTGTAAGCGCCCTGGACTAGTATACAAGCATAATATATTGGTTCTGCCTCGGTATGGGCAGAACTATGCAGGTGTCTATTTTACAGGTACAGAAAACAGTCTGTGCGCAAGCTAAAGAGGGAAAGGTCCAGTAAAGCAATATATGAAGAAAAAAGGTTTTATGGTGTACATTAATTTGGAAAACATTAATTTATGCTAATACCAGGAATAATATAAAACAAATAAGCAATAAACATTTAGATAATGTTGTACAGCTTTAAACAGAAACAAGGTTTCTCAATCATTTGCGGAACATAGTTGCGGAGTCATACATTGGCCACCCACATAGTGTGGCAGTCAGGACAGACAGGATTTCTAACACCAGTCTCCTAAGGCATACACAGTCAGGAGAACAAATAGAGAACGATAAACTGTATATTTAGTCATAGGTTTCCATAACTACACACTATCAAGCAGGAGGCTGTACTTTCTGTCTTTCCTTTTCACACAACCAACCCCTGTTCACCTTAAGGATTCCTACAGTCTGATTACCCTGATCATGTGCCACGGCAGTGGTGTGGACATGTGGGACATTACTGCCCTTCACCTGTCCTTGTAAGGCAATTCCAGCCAAGCAGAAGTTAAGAGGTTAAATGCTGCTACACAACATTCTTTTATGTCTGGCTCTCAGCCTTAACCAGACAATATAAGATTAATGATCAACAAGAAGGAAATACAAAGAGGATATATTTAACAGGCACAGTCCGGATGTGGAACTGTTTATCTGCATTTACATAGTTGCCAACTGGCATTATTTCCAGGGACAAGCCAAAGTTCTATAAATAAGTCCCAAGAAAAGTTCAATTTAGTACGCAGATTGCAGTGTTAATTGCTCTGTATGGACAGTGCCATATGTACTGTGACAACGCATTTGCCAAGTGTGAGTGCGTCCATGCAAAATTATTTGAAAAGTGTTAACTTACCATACATGTCACCTGATCATATTCTATTATAAAATATATATATATATATATATATATATATATATATTGTTTAATTTTTTATTTTAAAGAACATTAATAAAGGTTTATATAAGGTTCCAGGATGCAGAGACAGATGTCCTTATTGTTATACAATTTTTGTAATGAATGGTCATTGAAATTAAATATAACATTTTCTTTTTTTACAGACTGCCACTCTGGGACTTTTAGTTCTACAGCCACAAGAGTGAATCTGCCTAGGTTATAAATGACAACCCTCCACCTAGGTTTTATATTTAGAGAATGAATAGCTGCACAGCAATATTACAAATGCATATACTTCAAAACAAATACCATTTTATAATATTAAAATACAAAAATATTTTCTCATCTTTATTACTTTATGAATCTTTTAGGAAACTTAGAAAGTTTTACTATATTTTAATATGCTGTTCCTCAAAAAACCATCAACATGTATGATTAACCCATTAATAAAAGCCTCTTTCAAGCAGATCTGTTCGTAATGAACCTCAATATTTGAAGTGGCTGCAGATTTTACACAGTGCATGAAAGCTCCATGACCTCAATTAGACTCTATATAGCAGGTACAGGTCTCCTGGGAATCAGCAATCAGCCAACAAGCCAGGAGTTCAGACAATTTAAATTGTGATGAGAAATCTCCAGACCTCAAGTAGACTATGTCTGCACAGGTCGACGTATCTAAATGATCTATGTTACATCCCTGACAGTATCCCCTACACAGGCTTTTTAATATGTTTGATTTAAAGATTATTCTGCCTTCAGAGAGATTCCTGGGCAAAACATAAGTATGTGGTATTGCCCCCTAAAATATTGCAGGTAATATCTGGCAATTGTTCACATATTGCTGTGTGTATGTGTAAAAAGGAGCAGTGTGTAGAATTGTGCAGTAGCACAAGAGCACCACATATAGCCCAGATTGGCTTCATGTGTGGTCATCTCTAAACACACTAACCGGCTGCACTGGATGTTTAAATGATCCAGCTGTTTGATCAGAGGGCCACCTGCAGGTCTAGCAGCTGGACCAGTCAATGTATTGCCAGCTTTAGAACACAGACCTGTTATGTATGCACAGTTGTATCTAATATATAGACCTGAACTTTTGTTTTCATATAGAGGGACAATAAACATAAATAAATTTGTCTGTACACTACAATGTTCTGGAAAATGGAGCTGCCCTTTGCTACTAATGACACCTGTATTGTGCACACAAAAGCATGGTTTTCTCCCACAGAGCTTCACAAAAAAAATTTCCCAGCATACACTACCAGACACATCAATATTTAAAATTCCAGACAAAATGCAAATATTTCATCTATCCAATCTGACATAAGTTGTTAAAACATTTTCAGTGGGAGAAAGACTATTTTTTTGTTTGTTTTGTTTTTAAAGAAGGGGGAAGGGGAGACACAAACAGACCCTTTGTTATCCTTTCTCACCCCAAGAGGGGGAGCTGTGAAAAAGTCTAACATGTCATATGCTCCATCCCCCTCCTGCCAGACAGCCGAAGTTTATTAAGAGTCTGAGGAGAAGAAGATGAGGTTAAATTGGCCTTAGCATGGGCCAGACCCTGTGGGTGACTTTAAGCAGACAGTCCACTAAACCCTTTTTTTCTACCTAAATCTACCTTAAATCCCAGAATTCTATCATTCTAATGACATTTATTTTCTTCTGAAAACCAGTCTCTCCAATTCATTGAAACCGCATGTTGCTATTTTTTTCTAAGCATTTAACCCATATAATGTATCAACAGTGCAGCAACAGTTTACAACTGTTAAAAAGGGCACTAGTTACTAGGCCGCCATATTGTGTCATTTGTACCTACATATTATTCATCTCTAAACACAGAACGTCACTCACATCAAACCCTGTTACTAGTGGAGTTATATAGATATCTTTGCGGGTCACAAAGAGCACATTTGATTAAGTAAAAAAAAAATGAAGGAAATAAATTTTAGACTTTAATTTCAATGAACAGATGCAGAATAATAAAATAAAAACAGTACATTTTCCAGCTAAATACATAAATTAACCCCACAGAAAGGTTACTTTTATCAAAGATATTTAGAAAGCTGCTTAGGCCCATATGACCTAAAACGTCAGATACACATAAAAGAACACGCACAGCAGCGCTAGTTATGCCTTTTTATAGCATATATTATAGCATATATTAGCGGTTTGTTTAGTGATCTTATTTCTTACCAGTCCTTGCATAACCTTTCTGCTGACAGTATAGTTTATAGAACACACCTTTTAATTAACACTAGTGTTGAAGGCAAATCTTGTGATCAGTATTTTATACTCCTATATTGTAAAAATTGGGGCTGTGGGGGTATTCCAGAAGGTAAGGCGAGTACCATCAATATGTTCAAAATGAGACAATACGGGCCAGATTTATACATTGTTTTCTGAACACACGGAAGAGGTGAGTGAACAACCTATCACTTCCCTCTCCAGTGTGGTTATGGTAGCAGTAACATTGCCTTAAGCAGATAACTCTGCCCCTACTGTAAAATTGAAATGTGTGTGTGTGTGTGTGTGTGTGTGTGTGTGTGTGTGTGTGTGTGTGTGTGTTAAAGGTGTAAAATCGCTAATCTGACTGTTCATTCTGACACTTTTATGTCTATCAACGAGGACTAAATTGTACCAAACTTCAATAAAAGTCAGGCCTACCAGAGATCTGTTATGGTAATGTAGTCAAAAACATTACATACAGATTACTCTTGTTTTCTGTAACTTTGCTAATGGGAAGTCTGGAACTGTACCGCTTAACAATTAAAAATAACAAACCCATTATGGTTGGCCAAAACATGGCAGACTGTGTGGGCTGGACATTCATCATAGCTATGATGAATGATATTTCTATTTTGCCATCGTTTAAAAAATAATAAAGAAAGAAATAGGATGCGTTAGCGCATACAAAAATATATTACTTGAATGCTCAGCAGTTTTGAGGATGATGCACATCTGTCGCTCTTTTTCTCTGCACATAAAATAACGATGGATTGATGACTGTTTCTTCATGTTGAAAATTTACAGCTGTCAGCTCAAGACAATGGCTACTGAAAAAGAGAGTTCTTCACACAGCAGCTCACCACCTAAACCAAACTGACTGCTGGTGTCTCCAGCCCCCAATCTGACCACATCACACCCTTTGACCATTCCATGCCCTCAGAGGAGACGTAACCTCTTCACTGAACTGTATTAAAGCGGACCCAGGAAAACACAAACATGTTAGTAAAGAGCTTTTATTTTATTGGCTTAAAAATATTTAGCATGAAACAAAAATCTGCATGCTGCAGCAAAACAGTGCCACCTAGTGACAAAGTGATCATAAAAAACAGCATCAGAGGTTTTATCAAACAGCAGTTATTGAGTGGATGGTTTCTCGGAAATACAAGTTTCTTTAAGTGATTACCTTTATAGAGCTCCTTTATAGTGTAACATAAAACCATCTTCTCTACCATAAGCATATAACATAAGTACCATGTCTGTGGGGAAACTAAAAAGGACACTCAGGAAACCCACATAAAAAAATGAACCCACTCATGAGCCATGCTAACCTCTGTGCCATAGCACAGCCTTCCCTCCTGTTAGCAATAGCAGCATGAAGGAGATGCTGCAAACAAAACAATGTCTTAGGTGGCTGACGGTCTGTGTTCTATATTTCGGCTATCCCAAATAGCTGCTTACGTTACAGTTTGATTGCTAAGTGGGAAAAAAAATAGCTTCAACACAAATTAAACTAATGAAACTGGTATCTTATTACAGTATACACTGGATTACTGGCTTCCGCAAGTGTTATTGGCACCATCTGAGTGATTAAACCTTTTCTGCAAAATTCCCCCAACACCATGTCTAAGCTAGTTCACTTAACTAGTAGAGAACAGTCTGTTTATGGTAACTGGGCAAGACTCCATCTTTATTGTTCCCATGACAGATGTCCTATGCCCTGGTGTGGGCGTCACAGGAGAAACAGAGTAGGCCCTTCATCAGACTCTGCTTAGTAACAGGCATTAAGATGGTAATTGGTGCAGAGAATTTGCATAACCAAATAAAGCAGCAGTGTAATCTTTTAATATTATGGTCATTTATGCATATCATCCCACTCAGGTCAAATCTCATAATGTGTGATGCTAATATGAAAATTATCACAGACAGACTGCACTTTTTAAGGGGAGGGGGTGGGGGGGTATGATTAACCCTGAATTTACACATAAGCCTATAATGTACTAAAATTGGAACTCATTAAAAAAAAATGCAATATTAAAATAAATATAACTGTGACCCAAGGCAGCAACAGTACAATTAAAGCAGCCTCTGACCTAATGAGTTATACCCATCCGAATGTAGTGACGCATTTACAGAAAAAAATACAAAGTTCCCAGTATCTAAAGGTTTTTTTTTATTATTATTTAAAATTGAAACTATCAATATAGAAAATATATTTTGAATCACCATTTAAGTTCCTGCTATTGCAAAAAGGTGTTTAAAGGAATACTTTATGAAGTATATAATATAACAATGTGCTATAACTACAGTATAAGCACATTTTGGATTACAAGAGGTAAAGTGGTTTGATGTTTGTTATACACAATAACCATTTTAATAAGCAAACATAAAGTAATATTTTTTTTAAACAAACTACCTTAGGTTCCGTAATAAATGTCTTGTCAGATCTCAAGTCATATTAAAGATGCTACTGTGAGAAGAGTAGGTCTAGTTAGAATCACTTTGTACGTGCTGCCTGGATGTATGTCTAGCACACTAAAACATCACAGGCAGAAATATTCCTTCATGAAACAAACAGGGGGGCAAAGTACTTGTATTCCCCTGCTACAATCACATCTGCAAGCTGTCTAGACACTGCGATCACAGCCCTCCTCTTTCCTGTTCTTTATATAAGAAGCTTAAAAGACAATGTACAAAGACATATCTGTTTATTAGGAAATATGAAATTCCATTTCTCTCTCTTTTTATTTTTTTGAATAGGCTCAGAAAATAATTGAAGTATGCAAAACGCTCCCTGTCCCCCAGCCCAAATACCCTGGCTGCGCAATGTCTAGACACCAGCCGATAACAAAGGCCATCTGAGGCAGAGCGATAGTAGTCATGTAAGGATGCGGCCAGTGCCTGCTCTCTCAGGATCTCTTTGTCAGATGAAGTTAAAATAAAAATGATTAGCTACCACGGTGCCACAGCGAGAGAGAAAATAAATATTTAGTGAAAGTTATAGGGAGAAGACAGATTGAGTCGCTGTCTGGCAGAAATGTTTTTTTTTCATATAAAAAGCAAAGAGATTTTTTTTTTTCCTTTAAAGTGTTCTTGCAAGATTAAAGCAGTTTCTAAATACTTATATTGGTTCTTTAATAATTGTGCCTATGCATACCACTAGCAAGAATATACCACATAGACCGACAGAAAGCATCTTCTTGCCAGCTGCATCAACATCTGCCATTCATAGCGCATTGCGACTCCCATTGGTATCAGAAATAGGACAGTCAGTGCTTGGTTTTTTAACCCACAATATTTAAATTTGTTTGCTCACATACTGAACATAAGTGAAAGTATTGCAATAAAGGTGATTATTTTACAAAGGTATCATAGTACTGCCATATATTACATACATTTGACTAGCAACTGAGCAAGCAAGGTGGAGACCACTATAAGTTTATTTGATTTTGGGAAACTACCAATCACAGGATCTGCTAAAATATATATATACACACACATCAGTCACTGACCCTACTGACCCTACATACTAAGGTCCCTAACACATACATACATACATACACATACACACACACACACACACACACACACACACACACACACACACACACACACACACACACTAGGGTTAAATTAGTCAGCAGCCTAATAACCTACCAGTATGTTTTTGACATGTGGGAGGAAACCGGAGCACCCGGAGGAAACCCATGTAGACACAGGGAAAACATACAAACTCCACACATATAAGGCCTAGTCTGAAAATCGAACTCATGTCCTCAGCGCTGTGAGACACAAGTGCTACTCCCTGAGCCACCGTATCATCTACTATAGTCATTTACAGTAAGGCCCTAATATTTATAGCACACAGTTATACTGTATGCTATGTTGCATTACTGATAAATTTAGGATCTCAATCAAGGTCACCACAGTCCTCTAAGTGCTGTGAAACTGAAAATCCCAGCAGGCTCTGCCAACTATAATTATGGTCCGGATCCAGACTTACTGTATGTAAAGAGAGCGTTCTTCAAATGCAAGGAGCACTGGAGGGATGTATTAAAATTGCACAGTGTGGGTGTGTCGAATGCACTATCCAGACTTCCAATAATTGCCCATTTTACATGAAGATGTCAGAAAGTCTGTGGAAGAGACTCTTCACGTAAGGCCATGTGAGCGAGGCGTAGAAGACTGGATCCAGCATCTGCATCAGATCATTACTGCCAATCCGATCCAATGTTAGAGCATTATGGCAGTAGAACAGTCACAGGTTTGCCAGGTCTGATTAAAATCGATATATGTGAAAATATTTGGAAAGCACGTCATTAAAAAAATAACTTGTTATCCTGCTTTGAAAAATACAAAGTGCACACTGTACTGGAATGCAAATCCAGACTTCTGAAATAAATGACACTTTAAAAAGCTTCTGATAAGTTAAGCTTGCAAGTGTGAGGGGTTTAGTACTACAAAGTATAGTTGAAGATTCCTGCAGCCGACCAATCCGTCACCATTTTAAGTGTGAACAGATCTGAAATATTAAGGCAGGGTCCAGTCAGAAAGGCATTTTCCGTACAGAAAATGCTATTTCCTAAATACAGACTGCTGAAAGCTTCTTTTCGGATGTCTGTATTCTGACAATAGTAAACTGGTAAATTTATTACTGAATGGATAAATATGCAGAGTTTTATTTTCGCCAACTTACCCATTCCTTGCATTTTTGAAACCCAGCGGCCAACGCACCGGACAGGTTAGTCTATAAAGGGAGTCTTAGGGTTAAGCTGCGGGGACGGAAGGGTTAGGGTAGGATAAATACTCACCTCTCACCGCTGCAGATTCGTCCTCGGGATCTTCAGTTGCTTGTCTTTGGCAGGACAAGAGCAATCGATGCCACAGCCAATTCGAAATGGTCTCACAACCGAACCACAACCCTCTGGTCGGAAATCTGCATGAGCCCTGGGAGTTGTTACCCAAGCAGTGTGCATCGATCTGTGCTTACAGCAGGGATTAGATCCGGTTAATTATCGTTAACTGTTGTCAATAAACCAGTTGGTACTTGTTACATACTAAAACAAATGTCATTAACATGATGATATAGAAAATGCTCTTAAAGTGTATAGGTATTTATCCATACTTTAATGGCCAAGTACACCCTGAAGTACTGTAAACATTTACATGGAATGCTACTCATACTCTAGTCATTTTGTGGACTGAACCATTATTTGGCCTATTAATCAAAGTCAATGTAAATAATATCAAACGCTGGATTGGTGATACCAGTGGAGAAACTCCAAGAGGTACACAATGGCTGCCTCCTTTATAGGACTATAAATAATACACTTTTACAAGTCGTCTTTTTACAGTTGGGTACATAGAGCTCACACTACAAATTTTGGCCTTGCATAACAAAAGGTTCGAATGACAAATGCAGTCAAAGAGAAAACGGATGTTCTGTATATCAAACACAGAAGAAGCAGGAGATTGTTTATTTCTGGGCAGGATTCTCCTCACAAAATTGATTGCAACAGACCACAATCACATAGAGGCCCTCAGTGTTTTGTGCCTGTGTACACTCATATTTCAGCTCCTGACTGACCAGACAGATGAGGCAATTTCTAATTAATCATTTTCAAGGACCATCAAAAGATGTGTTTAGTGTCCTGTCACAGTCTGTGGCTGGATGAGCCATCATCATCGGATGCCATTACCTCACCACAATGTGCACTGTCTAGTCATCCACTGCCTCACATCCTACTCTCCTCAGTGTAGGCTTTATTTATATACATTTCACAGCCAGGGGCCTGAAACTAAATTCTCATGCAAGAAAAAGTTTGAATTTACAGAATGCAGCTATGTGTGTTGCGCAGCAAAAACACACACTGAGTATACATCGCTTTGTCTCGCATGACAGGAGAAGCGGAACCTCCAGTCAGTATGTCAGTGCTCTGAATATAGAAAAGGTGAATTTTATCACGCATTTAGGAGCCAAATAGATTAGCCTCTCTGTCAACTGAATTGACACAGTCTCAACAGAAAAAAAAAAATCTATTTGTACTGAGGTAAAGGAGCTTTTTAGGACAAGAAACCAAAAAAAAGGTCAAGCCAGTGACCCCTGTGTTTTAGAAATGACTCATGGGCCAGACTCAGAATTCTTAAAGGCTTTTCAATCGGATGGCAGTCTATTTTTTGTACCACGTGTGCAGATCTTGCTATGCTAACCCATTCAGACTTAGAAAGCTACAACACCATCCACACAGAGAGAGAGAGATCTGCACATATGTAGTACAAAAAAAATAAAAATAAAAGACTGCTGTGCGATTGAAAAGCCTATACGAGTTTGCAAGTGGCTGTTCCTTCCCAGTTACTATACAGAATAGATGTTCCCACTTAATACGTATTGACCCAGACAAACACAAATTTCCACAGGCCTGAGTTGGAAAACTTAATGTAGGCCCTGGCTGTCTGAACGGTAATAAGAAACGCAGGCGAAAAAAAAGAGGTGGGTGCAGCCAAGAAACAACAAACATATGCAGCGCTCCATATAGAACATTATATAACACTATGGGCTAGATTTAATAAACTGGAAAAGAAAATATGGAGCTGTTGCCCATAGCAACCAATCCGATACTAGCTGACATTCTCTAGTATGTAATAGGATAGTGAGAGGCAGAATCTCATTGGTTGCACTGGGCCAACTCTCCACTTTTCCGTTTCTGTAGTTTAGTAAACCTAGCCCTAATACATAGACAAAAATAGGAGCTTTAGTTTACAATCTAGCTAGATCGGGTTTAGTTCACCTGGTTTACTTAAGTCATCTTCTTTGGCTTCTAGAAAATATGTTATACATTTGCCAACTCTCCCATTATGACTCCCAGACTTTGACCAGCGCTCCCAATTCACAGTATTGCTCAGTGGATAGCTAGGCTGGATTACACGATCAACGTCATCAAGATGCTGTAACTGTTAGTGGTTAGAAGGTGTTGGCTAATTTGTATTTCTTTTCCTTCTAGGAGTTGAGAAACAGCTGACAGGTGAAGTGAATAACATGGATTATCTTTTTAGAATGGCATCTGTCAAGGGGGTAGGATATACTAGACAGCAAGTGAACAGTCGAAGCTGATCTGTTGGAAGCAGGAAAAATGGGTAAACGTAAAGATCTAAGTGACTCTAACAAGTGCCAATTGTGATGGTAGGTAACGGAGTCAGAGCATCTCTAAAACAGGTCACATTTATCCCGTCCACCACCAAAAAAAGCATACAATGGGTTCTAGAGCATCAGAATCGGACTATGGAGCAATAGAAAAAGGTGGTTCCGGTCTGAAGACTCACATTCTCTTTCACAGTATATGATGGATGGGCGCCTGTGTCTAGTTTACCATGGGAAGTAATGGTACCAGGTTGCAGTATGGAAGGTAGGCAGTGTGAAGCTCTGAGTAATGTTCTGGTCAGTAACCATGGGTCCTGGCATTCATGTGTGTGTTACTTTGAAACAAACTGCCTGCTTAAACATTGCTGCAGACCATGTACACACCTTAATGGCAGCAGTATTCCCTGCTCACAGTGGCACCTTTCAGCAGAATAATCCCAGAGCAGAAAATGTTCACATTTAGTCTGGAACCAGTCACTGCTCACATCTTGGCACCACATAACACATAATACCTTCAAAAGTCTTGTGGAGTCCATGCCTAGAGGGTTCTGAGCTTTATAGGTGGCACAAGAGGTGCTTACACAACAGACAGGCGGTTTTATTGTTTAACTAATCAGTATAAATTATTCCTTACTCGAAATGCATAAATACCATTAAGATTTTACAATGTACATATCTCAGCAATATCACTAGCTCCTAGCCATGTGATTGCTCAAATATTAAAATCATTCTATTAATTACAAAGGAATATGGAAAATGGAACCTCCAAAAAATAGGATATGACAACCTACATGGTTAACTTTACATAATACTGACAATAACAATGCAAAGTGACAAGATGATTGATTGTTTTTTTGGGGGGTTTTTTTTATGGGAAAGTAGGATTTGTAACAAATAACATGAGATATAAAGGCAAGTGTCTGATCTGCTGTCAAAAATGACTAGTTGCCATGTATGTTGGAGTCTATGGGTACTGGAGGAGACTGCTGAGCAGGGAGCAGGGGACAGAATAGACAGACAGAAAGGAGGCTTTTCAAAATCACTGACGCATTACCGGAGAAGAACAACAAAATTCGGAGGTGGGTTGAGTGTGTAACTGAAGCAGCTTTCCGCGGGTTATTACAAAGCCTTTGAAACAGTGAGTAATACCAGAGTTATTTAATGCATTCCGCCCAATGTTCTTGGATACAAAAGAATACGTATTAAAAATAACACTGCTGGATTGGGGTTTATTTTTCGGAATTGTGCAGTGTGCAATGAATATGTCCTAGTGTCCAAACAAAAGCCTCCTTCAGTCTCCCAGATGGAAATGAACCCCTTTATAGAGATACAATGGCCATTAATTCTGTTTCTTATAAACTCCCAGGACACTCGGCATCTTAGTGGAAGCTTCATTTTAAAAGGGTTTTGTAGGTAGCCTGCCTGCCAAAAATGCTAGGTCTTCAAAGATAACAGCAAAATACAACATATTAGAACAGAGGTAAGTAGACTGTGGCTCTTTC